>JAWWEN010000002.1:520168-548425 GCA_035582955.1 Sycophila texana
AATTCTTGTTCACGATTTTTTCCATGTTGAGGGACACCTAAGGAACTGGGAAAAACTTGTCCCGTAGGTGTGCTTTCAAAATTTTTTTTATTTTTAATACCCCAGTTTTTTGTCTATTTCCGTAGAATCGCACATATACAGTTCCGCTAAACGAATATTCCATCTTCCAGCGCGCTTAAATTCATTTTCGCGAAAATTAACCACCCCCTTTCTCGCCAACTGCTTAAGACGCCTGCGAACGAAGAGCGCAATAATGCAGTAAAAGGAGATCAAAATAATGCGCGTTATTTCGAAAGAAGAAAGAGGAAGCAGAAACCCATTTCTGTATAGCGCGCGGCATCATTAGCGGCTTGCGGTAACCCGAGTCGCGCGTATACACGAAGAGCGCGCCGTGAAATTCGCCGAAATGAAGATGCTCTAATAAGGCGACATTCAAGATGGGCGAAACCGCCGAGGTGCGCGGGAGTCGATTTTCCGTCCGGAATTGGCTTCGTTTATCGAGGAAGTCGGCCCGGCTGTTCCTGTCGCTTTACGATGCGCGCAAGTCTGAAACGGTCGCCACTGGCCGCGAGACAATTACCGCAGTTCTCTCTCCCTCCCGCCCTCCTGATCACCGCGATATTCGCATCGACGGCATTATAGCAATTCCACGGGCGCTATTCTTTCGCGACGCGCCGGCAGTGCCGCGAGAGCCCGGAACGACCGTTTCCCTCCAAATGGCTCGGGATCTAAATTGTAATCCGCTAAAATGGAAATTATCGAGGAGTCTGGTACCTGCAGTGTCTTGGACGCGTATACTCATTATAATGGAACTGCGATGGATTTACACGTACAAGTTGTTGAAAGTGGAATATCGGAAATCTTTTAATCGGACATTCTTGGATCGTAACTGATAGTTTCAGAAGAAAAACGCGAATAATTCTTTACGATTCTTTGGTCTATGGAGTTCCTCCTACATAACAAAACTCAAAAAAGTCGAGGCGCGCCAACATCCTACAATAGCCCGGCTATCACCTTATTGAATGACAAGGATTTTTCATAAAATTTTTTTTTATTGAATAAATAAGACTTTTCAATTATTATTAAAATTTATTGATTGATCGTCTTGATCCAAACCTAACTCTTCCAAATTAGAAGAGACGTCGAATCTTGTACTATTTGTTACAGGCTATTTTATTTCTAAAGTAAGTTATATAAATTGAAAAAAAGCATAATTAGTAATAATTATTTTCGCACATCAGAAAATCCTCTTTTGATCGTAGGTAGCAATGCTCTGAATTTATCGTCAGTGCATTATATTATCTCGACTGTAGTTTGGAGCACTTAAAGACTTTGCCACGTTTAATAAATTAACTACTTACGCGGTAGGATATAGCCGACTCTACATCATGCGATATCTAGTGGGAGGCATCTATAACCAGCTGCAATTAAATAGTTCGCATTGCTTTTGGAATAACAGCTTACATACGTCTTTTCTTAATTTTTCATAATTATATAAAACACTCTTTTAATTAAAATTACTTTTATCTTTTAAACATTTAGTCAACAATCGTTTATCGCGGAAAAACGCGTTAAAATGAATCGTTTTAAAATAATAGAACGCATCAAATTTGATGCTACGGAAATTCAAGTGGCAGCATATAATGCACTATCATCATATAACTTTAACCACAATTTATTTACTGCGTTAACACAATGTTCCAAATGTATGTTTACCTCAGCGAAAACCGATCGATCCTCAATAATACTCCACATCACAAAATTAAACGACGTTGAGAATATCATACTTTTACGATCAAATTTACCACTCCACCAAAATACGAATAGTAAAAAAAAAGCTCCAGTAAAAAAAGGGTTGAAAAAGACCTAACGGTGCACTGCACTTCTCTTCATGGAACCGGCGCTTTATGCGGGCGTACAAAATTAAACTAACGAGTCGGTCTGTTATAAACGTCCGTAAAAGTAAAAGTATCGCGAGCAAACAATTTCCGGCAGGCTCTCATAACTCATAGATTGTTGGGACTATTAGCTAAGCCGATAGACGACAGTTTCAACTCAGCCGCGCGCCATCGGAATAATTGGAAAAGCGGTAAAAGCCGAACGAGAAAGTGAGCGCCCCCCGTAAACTTTCGAAGATGAAGCAATGGAATAAAACGCGGCGTAAAAATCAAAATATAGTGGCCGCGCGTTGTTTACAGCTGGGTGAAATTGCGCCGCGCGCGAGTTAAAAAAAAAAAAGGGAAAAAAAGGGGGCGAACGGAAGAAAGTTTCGCCGGCCGTTCATTTGATCCTTGTAATTAAATGGCATCGAGACGAATTAGCCTCCTAAAGATAAATCTTCCCCGTTCGCTTGGCTTTACGCTTAACGCTCCTGCCTTCCAATCCCGTTGGCGGCGCTTCTCCCAACGAGATCCCTACTTTATCCCCCGCACTGAAGGTGACTTTCAGCCAATTGCTCTTTTTTTTATTGCACCGCGGAAATTCCTCCTCTCCTTTTTTTTTTCACCGTTTCACCCCTTCAAGCGCCGCTGCACTTGTGTAACCCTTTAAATGAGTCGATGGACAGTTTTCGGTTGTACGTGTACTGTAGATATTTTATCATTTTCTTTTTAGAATGTGACTGCTAATTTATCTTTTTTTTATGATGTTAAATTGTTAAAGTTAAAAAAATTAACTTTCTGTCGTGTAACTAGCATTGATATCGTATCGTACCTGTAGCTTGCCGGCAAAAGGATAACAATTTTTTATGGTTTTGAGAACTTTTACAGTTTCTGGAGTTTTTGCTGGCTTATTCATATTTGTATAGCCAATATGGTTATATCAATTTTAACAAAAATACATTTATAGCCTTTTACGTAAAACAATAAATCTGTAATAACTATTTCAGTATAAAAAAAATCTGTCTGTGAAGAAGTAATTGACGTAACATGCACTACCATTCGAACATTATTAAATTAATCTATAATAGTTACTATAATAGTTATAATATTAAATTTTTGGTTGATATTTTAATGATGTCAGAATATGCAGACTACTTGATAATAATAAATTTACGTAATTACCTTCTCGAGATCATTGATATTTTTCATTCTAAATCGAAAATATATTCACCCTAAGTCATGCAGTACGGTCGCAAAGTGAATGAACTTTTTACGAGATTCCATATTTTATATAATATTTTGGTCATATAAAAAAAAATTAATAAAATGCAAATAGCAACTAAACTTTGCACAACACTTGTAAATCTTAGAATTTAATGTAACACAATAACCATCTTCTTTCTTCATTAAGCTAACAGTAGTAAGTGTTACGTGAATAAACTTTTAAGTGCAAATAGCTGGTTATAGATATTTTTAGAATTATATCAATAACTTCTTTTACGCAGACATTCTATTTTCTCCACAAAAAGATAGCATTTTCCCATAGCTCAATGCCGAACTGCGGATAAACGCATAAAGATTAAAAAGTGAGAAACTCACGCGGATAAACCATACCAAGTCAAGCGCAAATCCGCGATAGAAGGGACGTGCCCGCCTGATGTGTTCGATAATCGATGCACCGAGAAGCCGACCACAGAAAAACACAAACGATAAAAAAGCACACGAATACCGCGCGTCCAAAGAAAAAAACCAACATCTCGAAGCTTACAGCAAGTTATACCCATCAGGTCCAACAAAGGACTCTCCACGGGATAAATCCAAGCTCATCCACCAATACCCTCTCGAATGAAACAAATCTACTACTGGCAACAATCACTTACATTCTTTGCTCTTCTCCGCCAGCACCGGTCCAGTCAGCGCCGTCATCCCCAGGACCCCCAGCAGCAGCATCGTCCACATCCCCGACGGCGGTCGCACTCGCGAGCGGCCCGGCACCTCGCCACCGGGCCGCCCTCCCAACATCCCCATCAGCGCGCCTCAGCCGAGCCGACGGCGACGTCGCGACGCTGCGCGCGGCCGCCCGACGCCGGAGCGCATAACCTCGAAGAACGCCGGCGACGCGTCTGCGGCCCGCACCCTCCTAGAACTAGCCCCCTGCGCGCGCTCCCGCCAAGAGGTGCACAGCGTATACGCGGCGCCGGATGCTCGCGGCCCGGAGGCGCCCACGCTATTGGGGACGGGGTGAGAGGCCGGCGGCACCAGGGGTCGGAGCGCGCGGCGCGCGCCTATCGATCGCCTCCGCGCCGAGTGGCCGCAGAGAGCGAGGGAGACGGGGAGAGCCGCCCCCGCCCCGCCGGCGAAGGCGCGATGCTCGCCGCGCGCGCTTTTCGACGACGACGACGCCGCCGCCCGCGCTGGGGGCTCCCTTTTACCTGCGCTCGCCGCGCGGACGCCGAGCTTCTGGCGGCCACCCCCTGCGTGTACAGGCCGGCTCGTGCCCCCCGAAAGACGACGCCACTGGGGAACGAGGCCACGCGGCTCCGGGCCGAGCAACAGCCCCAATTTTCGCGAGCGCGAACCTTTATTTATTTTTCAATTTTTTTTTGGTGGTACGATTGACGGTGATTATGTTTATAATCGAAATTTTTAATTTGAATGAAAATTTTATTAGTGTGCCTTTGTGAATGACTGAATAGCTGTTTGTGACGGTATTTTGTATTTTAAATGTAAAAGTTGAATGAAGCACTGTCCTTTGTATAGAGCATATTTATTACTGACTAAAATATTCAGTGAATTTGTATAATTGATTTTACAGTGAATTTATATTTTACTATATATAAGAATTTTTTCAGTGATAATTCGCTGCTCTTCACCGTCAATAATTCACTATCTAATATAGTAAATTTCACTCCTTATCGCAGTGAATATTGATTATTAATCTGTAAGCACACGTTTGAATTTTAAAAGTAGTGCATATGCGCTGATTTTCAGTGATTTTTCAACGAAAGGATGTAGATTGATTTAATGAACTTCGTTTTTATGATAGGTAATATTTTTACGAGCTTTTTTGACAGAATAATCTTTAGTCGTAGATTTTAAATTACGACAAAAGTATAAAAGATTAACAACAGTATCTTAAAGTCTAAAGAACTCAATAGAAAATTTATTATCAATCAAGTGAAAACTGGCCGTCAATGATTAAATAGCCTTTTAAAAGAACCCCATTCCATCATTGGCAGAAGCCAAGACACTTTCAGGAAGAGTACTCTATAGGAGCTTTTTATTATATTCATCGTTAAGATAGAATCCAATGCTAGTATATTTATTTATTTCTGTTAAACGGACAAAGTACCGTTACAACAGTTACCGCTAAGTTTAAAATAAATAATTATAGCATATTCTACATGTAAACAAATCAACATATACATAAAGCCAATTTAATATAACAAAAAAAATTTGTTTTTTAAATTTTTGGCCATTCTCCAAAGTCGAACGTATAACTATTTAAAGATCCTGCAGTAATTTGAAGTGAAAACATTGGACATAATCTCGCGAAGGCGAAGAAGACTCTCTTCAAAGAACGGCTAAGTTTAATTGTGAGAAATGTAAGTTTGTGCCAAACGATCAGTCTCGTCGATGAGCGCGGACCGAGCACAAAATAAGCGGAAAGAAAATAAGGAATTTAATTAGAGCGGAAAGTTAGCTATTCATAAAAGATAGGCTATATAAGCCCCGAGCGAAACGAGCGCTCTTAAGTGCCTTCTCTCATTGGCCACGCGTAGCTCCTTATAGTCGCAGCCGCTCGTATAAGAGTCGTGAAATGTAAAAGCTCCGTACGCGCGAGAGCTGCAATACAAGAAGCTCCCGGTGCCGGCCCCTCGCCCCCTCTTTACCCCCTTCCGCGGCGCTAGTCTCACTTAACAAACAAGGCGAAAGCTGCCGGGGCCGCAGCCCGGCCACGCCGACGGGTGTAACGTATCTTTAGCACTGGCTCGATGATTTTAAAGCCCCCAAACGACGTCTTGGAAATTTTTGGGGGGTATGGGGTGACGGTGGCTTTTTATGAGGATTGAACCGTTACACCGTCCTCCGAGGGTGTTTCGCATACTCCAGGGGGAATAGATTGCGAATTATTTGACATTTTTCGGGGTGATTAATCATTTTGATTGAGCTTGCAGCCCAGTTTAGCTTGAATTTTCGAGCAAGAACAACGACACTGGAGCAAAGCTCTGTTTAACGAGGGCTTCGAATTCGCAACTATCTTTTGGTGTTTTACTTACTTTCTTTCTTTTAATTTTTTGTTTAAAAAATAAAAAGGGAAACTGGATCGCGATAAATCGCGTTCCTATTCTCGCATAAAAAATTGTAATTGATTATTAGCAACTTATACTTGATTTTACTGACAATTATCATGTGCACTTTGTATTTTAAAACAGTCCGAAATTCCATTACTTCCTCAGTCGATTTAAAGTTTATTTATTAGGACCATTCGAAACTTTTAGATTTTTTTTATTCAAAAAACAGAAAGGAAACTGGGCCGCGATATAAATCACGCCCGATGTTTGCATAAAAAAGCGCAAAAATGAGTGAATTACTTAATTTTACTGGGGCATGGTAAACTATGCAGAGTACCGGCAATAACTTACCCATCCAGCGGCGCTCGGCTGGAAATCGGCGAGTTAAACATGCGACTGCTGAAATGCGTTATGATAAAATAAATCACTGTTTGTTAGCGTGTTATGTGTGCGCGCCCAACATACACTCCGCGTATATTGTTTATTAAAGCTACGAATTCAAGAACCGTCGCGCGCCACTATATGCACATCACTCGGACTTTCAATTATTGAAAGTAAATTAATGGCGCCACTCATCAACGCTGTGAAAATGAAATGATGAATAACTAAACAATGAAATGATGAATAACTGCTTCTCCTTTTTGTTTTTAATTTACAGCGCTTTTATTTTATTTTAAACTTTTTATCGTTTACTAATGTGTTTATGAACTTAATTTTGTTCGTATTTTTAGTTTTTTTTTTTTTTTTTTTTTTTTGCTGTAATACGAAAATTGTATAAGATGTCTATGCGTACAAAACGAAGACAAACCGGTGTGTAAGTAAACGAGCTAACAATTAGACAGGCACCTACGCTGAAAATATTTTTGTTATCAATCTAATTGACCTGTGCGTAATAACAAGCCGCGTGTAAATATAGATAAATTCAATGTCGTTACTACCGCGAAAATATTTGATAAGGCAGTGAAGAGGCAATGATAAATTCTTGCATAAGCGATAAAAAAAACATTCGGACTAGCGGAAAAAGCCAAATTCTATCTAAAAAAAGAAAAAAAAAATACGACTGCGACTTCCGCAGCGTTATTTCACTTTTCCGCTGTACTTTTTTCAGCGGCTGTAGTTAGTCGAAAAGTACCGTCTGGAAAGTAAATTTTTATGATCAAAATAAACGGGCTATCAAAACCATGGTTTTGATGCACGCGGCGATTACTCCGTAAACATGTATACCCTTATACATTACACCGTGAAAAATTTCCAGTGTCTTGATTCTATTTGTGTTTACTTCGTTGTCCGTCCAAACAACTTTTACCGGAGACGAAAATAGTGCGGAACGGCCATTGAAAACAAAAAAAAAAAAAATATGAAAAAAATAAATTGTCAAAAGGGAATATGAAAACTCGCAATGTATATAACTCGCAACTGGCGCGTGGGTGTCAGGCGTCTCCGAAAAAATTCCGAAGCCCTTAAAGCGTATATAAGCTTTACGCACGAGGGCGTGCACAAACACATAGACACGTTCGTAGGTATATATATACATATACATATATATGTATACCTAACCATAAGCTTCGCCGGATTCGAATGCTGCCCGGGCACCGAATGGTTTTTTTCCACTGCGCCGCGCCCGGGGGGCAGTCGCTATGGGTGCACACTTCAAAGGGCCCACTCCAAACGCGCGCACGTACCTTTTTCCCTCGAACGAAAATTTCCGCTCCTGCTCTCCTTTTCTCTCTTTCTCCATTTACCTCGCCTTCTGTACACTCGAGCATCGCGTATAACGACCCCAGCTAAATGTTCCACTGCGTTTAGTTTTTTTTTTTTTATTTAGTTTTTTGTTTGTTTTTATTTTTGTATTTTGTATTTTTCTGTTGAACGATTGATGGAGAACGCGCGGAGATTATATTGCTGTTTTATGCGATAAACCTTATTATTGATTGATTTACTTATTTATTTATCACCATTCAACAGACTGAAAGTTCTTTACAACAATTTAAAAATTAAATATTACAATAGTTTCTTGTAAAGCTTCCAAGAGGTATAACGAAATTTGTGAGATTTACAGTAAATTCTCAGAGAAACTATCTCAATTTTTCTATTAATATCAATCTCTGAGGATATTAAAATCAAATATTGCAATTTTTAGTAGAGAATTTTTCTCCGTGTTTTAAAAATATACGAAAAAATAATGAAAATAAAAAAAATTTCATTTAAAAACTTGCTCGAGGACTTAATTAATTAATAAGAAATTCATGAAAAGTCAATATCTCTGAAATGTAAGGAAAATGTATTGCAATTTATAAATAAAATGCATCCGAATAAATATATAAAAGCATGTATTATACAACAATAAAATTCATTATAACTTAATAATTAAAATCAAATGTTTTAATATGGATTGTCTGAGTAACAAAGGTCGAGGAAAAGTTCCAGGTACGTTTTAGACGAAACGTAGTAGAATAATGATTTAATTTAGGAATTTATTTACGAGCGGATGAATATTTCGCACTGGGATCGAGGCGAGTCTTCGAAGGATGAATTTGGCAAGGGATTTTCGAGTGTTTCGAAATTTTAAATTAGACGCGAAACGGAGAGACGATCGATAAAGCATTGTTATTCGCAGAGACCGATGTACGGAGTGTTAATAAATTAAAATACCGCAGGGAGGTCGATAATTTAGCACAAGTGGAACGTTGATGCATTTTAGAGGTATAACATTTAATTTTCTTCTATTCTTCATTTGTCATTGTCGAAGGAAATTTATATTATTATTTGAATAAAGAAACTTTATATTTAAAGTTTTATTACATATAATTTTTAATTTTTAATTAGGGAACTTAAATTATTTACCATATATATATTTTTTTTTATTTTTTATTTTTAATGAGTGTTTTCTGATTTTATATTGTACATTAACGTTATACATATACAGAATTTTAACCCATTAAATAAATTAATAAATAAAATAATATAAATTTAAAGGAGCACTTAGGCATTAAATGTGATTATTATAATCACAACCTAAAATAAATGGAACCTGATTTTGAATTTACGATGTTTGAAGCATCCTCGCCAAAATTTCAATTTAATTTGACAATTATTAACGCACGCAAAATCAATCCCGAAATTCGAACGTCAAATGCAAAATAAACGAGAGGTCGTGTCATCGTCAAAGAGTAACGATGCTTTTGCATCGCCAAAGTCTGTGTGTATTCGAAACGCGAAAAATCTCTACAAAAAAAAAATCCACCACGTGATTTATAAACCAACTCACTCGTCGACCATCAGTGAAACTCTAAATACGTGATATGAAACCGATCGATCTGACCTTTTTCCCATGAGCGAAATTTCAAAACTATCCACCTCCGAAAAAAAGGTGGCCCGGGCCACTCCTAATCCCCTATACGAAAACTTCCTCCGACGAACTTAGCATGACAAAAGCACCACCCCGACCAATTAAAAAAAAAAAAAAAACGA
This sequence comes from Sycophila texana, assembly GCA_035582955.1. Taxonomy (NCBI): domain Eukaryota; kingdom Metazoa; phylum Arthropoda; class Insecta; order Hymenoptera; family Eurytomidae; genus Sycophila; species Sycophila texana. Next base: position 529,815 of record JAWWEN010000002.1, read on the forward strand.
TGAGAGAAAGACAGAGGCGAAAAGCAGGCTGTTGGCTAGTCGCACGCTCGTACCGTAGTATATACCGCACCGACGCACACACACGCATACATAGACCTACACATATACATTCTTATGCACATACATACACACATACACATACATACTTATGCATATACATACACACATACACACACATACAGACATGAATATAGATTTGTTCGTATACCCCACATATACTCATTCATATTATCCGTACTCACATATACATGTACACAATGTTTCTCATAATTTTTGCAATAAAAGTTTAGTTTATATGTACAAGCTTTATAATTTTATTATATTTCGCACACGGTATTGTACATTTTTTAATTAAAATACTTTTGTCCGTTTATATTAACAAACATTTTTTTAAATAAATAAATAAAAAATACATGGACGCACACATGTACATATATATAATAGGCATGGGAGCGTATCTATGCATACGTGTATGCACATAGAGGCGTCGTCAGTGGTGGAGTAAGTACAAAACGAAGGGCCGCCTCGCTTTAATTCCCCGGCCTGCGGCTCCGTCGCGCTCTAAACGCGCCGGGCGCGCGCACAAGCGCAGATGCAGTGGAATATTCCATCGGCTCCCGATGCTCCGGCCGCGCGGGTGCGACCGAGACGGCGATAACATATATATGTCTATAGACAGCCGGGCTCGCCCCTCGCACACTGCTGTGCCGCTACGGCTATGCGCGATGTGTACGCGCGGCTCGCAGAAATCTTTCGCGAAAAGCGACTTTCCCCTTTGCGTCGGAGAGAGAAAGAGAGAGAGAGAGAGAGAGAGAGAGAGAAAGAGAGCCTACTTGGCAATTAGCTCCAACTAATGTGTATAAATTTTTCGTTTTTAAAAGACGGTAGGAAATTTTCGGTGAGTCACAATTTTTTTGGAGCGACAGCGAGGCGACATCGATCTGCTCCGAAATTTTAAACGGTGCGTTGGAATTTTATACTCCCGCGTCTCGTTCGTTACATTAGTTGATTTATTTTACGTGGGTGTGTGTTTTCTCTTAATGGGACGTTCCTGCTTTATTTTAATTTTTTTATTAAGTTGCTAATAATTAGGTAAATTCAGGGATTTAGACATTCTAAAAGTTTTCAATTTATAAAATTATATAATTTCTTTATTTCGTCATGTTTACTGATTTATTTAGCTTATTTAGATTTAACGAACTGCATGAAAAGAATGAAAAGATATTCAAAAGAACAAAATTTTTAGTTAACCAACTAAAACTGGAGAAAACGTGCTAACTTATTTAACTATAATAAGTAGCTGATAAGTCCCTGGCAGCACTAATTATGCTAAATTTTTTATAAAAGTGTATTTTGAGGACAGCTCTACCCGTCTGCATATTCAAATAAATAAATAAATAAATAAATAAATCAAGAAATGCAGCGGATCGCTCAAATAATTAAAGAGAAAGAACAAAGAAAAAATTGTCTCGACGAGGAGAAAGGGGAGTGATTAAAAATAGAGAAAGCGCTCAAATATGCGGCAAACTCGATAATCCAATGAAGAAAACGCCCGGACGATTTGGCGTAGTCGAGAACCCGGCGAGTTCGCATTCGCGCAGACAAAATCAATGCAACATTAAACCGGAGTCCCGTACAGCTCCGAAGCGTAAAACGGCCGACGCGCGCCGGTGCGAGCGAGACGAAGACAGAAGGACGAGCGCACGCCGTCGGGTGTATATATATATAACACAACGTCGGGTCTATGTACATATATATAGGTATATACGGTGGGCCGTTGCTACACGGCGTTATACAGGCGGAAAAATGAAGGGGAAAGGTGCGTTCACAATGTGGCCGAGCCCGCAAGGCGTCCACGGCCTGAGGTACGGAAACGACTTCTCCCGGACTGACAAAGGATCCTCCGCGCGCACATCGTCCGCTCGAGGAATTTAATCGGCGACGAGCCGAGCGCGTGTATACGCCTCTTGCCCTGCCACCTGATGCCGCCGGGATGTGTGATTGTTCCACGAGGCTACCCCTCTTTTTCTTCTTCATCTGCATTATTTTATTTTTTTATTTTTTTTTTATTTCAAAAAGGACGGGCGAGTATTGTCTTGAATTTCGCTTGGACCTCCTGACGCTCACTTGGTGAATTTGCGCTCCAAGTTCGTGACGTTAGGGGAGTAATATTGCGTGATATTCGATATTAAATAATTTTTTTTTTTTTAAATTTAGAGACAACTTAATTGCAGCTAATACTTAATGGTATATTTGTAGGATGGAATCATTTCAATCTGACATCGGGTTAAATCGTGGAACTTAAAATTCGTGACTTTTAAAGAGTACTTATTTTATTTAGTTAATTATTTATTTAGGTATTATTTTAATAATATAAGGCCATAAACCCTTTTACTATAAAATAATACAAAATTTAAGTGCAAAAGCAAAGTTTCCAATACAATAATTAAACTTAACATATTATAATTAATTTAATAAGTGGCACTGTAGGACCTAATTGCATTTTTAAGTGCTCCTCGTTTTTAAAATTTGCAAAATTATCGCGTGCATTTGAAGTAGTATTTTTTTTTAATTTACACACGACTTTATTGTAGCGAATAATTGCATGTTAGTAGAAATGAATAACTTCAATCTGACATCATCTTAGTCATGACAGTCTAAGCTAGTGACGTTTGAAGGGTATACTATTATAGTGAAATTTAACGTCTTTATCGCAGCCAATAATTCTATATGTTAGTAGAAAACGAATAACTTCAATCTGACATCATGTTTGAATACAGTTTACAAATGTGACTCAGATTTATGTAATATTCATGTATATAGATGCTTCTGATTCGTCCTTTCTAATAGCTATCTAAAAAGATGTAACTATAAGAAGCATCGTTTTATTTAATATCATTGTAAAAAGAATAATAGAGTAACCTTAGCAACGTTACATAAATCATTCGAAATTTAAATAAAATTTAAATCATACATTTTTTTTACAAAGAATTGAAAATCCCGTTACGATGTTTAGCGCGAAACTCATTTTGCCATTGTAATCGAATCGCCGCGTTATGAAAATATTTCAAGTGAGCTTGTGCGAAAATATTTACAAACATAATTGCATTTAAATTACAAGGGTATTTGAAACGGAGTCGTTTGCGCGCCGTTTCCGCATGACGTCAAGCTGCAGTGCTATTTTATGCGGCTTCCCTGCGCCTATATATCCCGTTCACTTATCCGTTCACGCTACACTGCTACTTTTGACGATGAAACAAGCAATCACAATTTTTTTTCCCCTCGCGTCGTATATTTGGAGCACAATCGGTACTCTACACTACTGGATCCAGTATTTCTATCTGTACGTAGCGTTGTTCCGGTGATAAGGCATTGATTGGCCGTAATAAATTTAGAACGATTTTGACATTGTTTGAACTTATAGAACAACCTTTTGTTTCACGTCGATTATTTTCAAATTTTTATAGGCTCTAGAGTACAGTGTAGTTTAGTTTCATTTTGCATTACATAATAAGGTTAATAATAGTTTTATGTTAGCTTTTTTCTGCGATGTCGGTAATGCAGAGTTCTTTTGTATTTACATGTATCTTTTAGAGTTATTTATTTATTTTTTTAATTTATTTAATATTTTTAATGATTGCTATTGTGCTGTTTTAATCAGTAACCTTAGCAGGAAATCGACCTTTAATATTTTTATAGAAGTACTACATTCCTTTATCATATATATGGTCACAATTAAAGGACGCCGTAGACATTTCTATTTTTATTTATTTTCTTTTTTTTTTTTAATTAAGAATTTAAAAATAAATAACCTTACGGGGTTAGTATGGTGCTGTTTCAATGTGCGCGTTTGGCGCAACAATGGACAGATCGCATTCCAAAAATACTTAAGTTTTTATAAATAAAACTAGGGTTATTTTTAAGACGATCATACAAATTGACAATTAGCTTGATGCAGTTTCATCAACCAACAGGTTATTAGAAATTGAACTGTAAAAGATGAAACAAGAAGTTTATTTAAAAGAAAATTATTGTTAATTTTACCGTGATAAAAATTATTACAATAAGCAAAATGTATTTCTGATAAAATAATATAAAAAAATGTTTGAAAATTATTAACGATCAAATGCTTAAGAAAGCAAAGAATAAAGAACGTTCGACGTTCGGAAAGTTTTAAGGAAAATTTTTTGTTTTTCTGCCAACGATATACTTTGTTTCTTAAATTGTCATCCTCGTAGACACTCGATTTTTTGTTCGTCTTAAATGATGAATTCAAAGTACGATTCGACTTTATCGGACTTTGATTATCGACGCGCACGTATTACATGAATATCTTTTTCGTTTACTTTTTTTCCGAGAACTGACGGTTTAAGTTTATTTGCGCCGCGTTATTAATGTTTCAGTAAAAATATTTTTTTGTCAATTTATACTTTTTACTTTTTTTTATTAGAACGCCTTGCGTTTCTTACGTTACAAATACTTTCCTCGCAGTGATCGTTAATTGATATAACGAGTCAATCAATTTATTAAGGGACGCATTTGTTCGTGTTTTACCTTTCTGATATTCTATAGTTCGAGAAATTGCTTCAGCAATAGTTGAAAGTTCCAATATCAATTGTGACTCTTTAAAAATCGCAATTTATCATCGTATACTTGCGTAAATTTTTTAAAATATTTTAAATTTTATATTGTATTAGTAACAATTAATTTGGTTTTATATATTTTTGTAAAATCTTTATTTGAAAAAGAGCTATTTATATTTAGCCCATTGAATTAAATAACTAAATAAATAAAATAATTAAAATGTTCATGGATGAATTGAAATATTTATAGTAGGTTATTATAATATAATTAAGGGGGTTCGAGCAATTTTTGCCAAACAGAAAAATATTAATAAAGGAAAATAGATTTCAAAGTGAGGCCGGAAGCACTCGCCGGCGTGTTTTGCGCATGCGCATGAAAAATGACACTGTCGCTTCTTGAAGACCATCGGCTATTGCAAGTATAAGTATTGCTAAATGCAGTAAATAACGTAGATTCCTTTAACAACTAATTAAAATACCAAATTAATGGCAGAAATTAACATTAGTTCATTCGTTTATTAACATTAGACAAATGGCCACATAATACAAATATTTATTAATTGATTTTCACCAAAAGAATTAAATGATCATTTTAAATTCGAATAAAAGAAACAAATTTTATTAAATTGCGTATATTAAAATATAAATTTCAAATGAATAATTTATTATCACCTTTCATTAATATTACAATAGTAAAATTAATTCATGTGTTATGTAATTTTACTGTTAAATTGTGAATAATTTAGATTATATTCATTTCATATTAAATTTGATATTAAGGATAAAATCTTTATTATAATCTTATACTTTAAATTTAATATTTCTCTTAGAAATATTGTTACCTCATATCAAAAAATTAATTTTTAATATTAGAGCGTGAATCAATTACAATCACAGAAATTATTATGCCAATGATATTTTTAATTTAAAAAAAAAAGAGGACTCTACATTTAGTGACACCATTTTATAATAATGAAAATATAATTGAGACCACGGTATTGCGAAAAAACGAAATTAAATGAGCGAGGGGATTTCCACAATTTATTCGGCACTGTCACAACTTCCAATTTTAAACGCGAATAAGCAATCTTATGATAATGACCTTCAAGAGTTTTTTTTTTAGTCTTTTTAGTCGAAAAATTCACAACTTTGCTCAATCTCCATTATTGTCAATTCGACATTATTATTATATTTTTCCAACTTTCAGCAGATAAAAACATATTAAAACAAAATTTAAACAAAAATTAAAATTAAATTTAAAATTAAAATTAACGTTCTAGTAAATAAAGCAATAACAAGGTAATTTTATCAGGAATGTGCAGCAACGCGATAATAAAAATGATTATGTTATGTTACGAAAAATTTGTTTATTTCATTTGCCTTTTTTTCAACGTACAATATTTAAACTTTGATAATACATTTTTTTTCTCGTACAAAAAACATATCTTTTCTTCTCTTCACTATTCGCCTCATTCATCTTTATCAAAAGGACTAATTTTAGCAAATAGCAAAGAGAAATAAGGCAACCTGCAATAGTCCTCTACTTTATGTCCCATAGCCGTCCAAATTCAAGTTTCCTTATTTTCACGGCCTCTTATCGCTATTTTTACAAAATAATGCATAACCATTTTTTTTTAAATACGAATTACGATAATAACGAGCGATGCGTCCAACGCCGTTGGCACCGCACCATCGTCGGCGGTGACTCCGCGACTTCGGAAAAAAGTTTCCATCGCGTGTCGTGTACGCACACGAAAAAAAAATTCGTTGATATAGCTATATATATCTAGCGGTGGAAAAAAAAGGAAGAAGCCGGCAGCAGCACGTGTCCACGCGATACTCCACTCGTTTTCACGCTTCGTCTATCTGTGCGGTGGTGGTGCGCGGGTGCGTCACACCACGCGACGCTTGTATTTTTAACGTTCCGCAAAATCACTCGAGCCAACAATGAATTTTTTTTTCCGCGCGCGTCTCTTACCCGTCGTCTGTATACACTATCGCATAAAACAGAAAAAAATCACTCGTCCCTTATATTTCTCCTGCTTCTCACCTATTGAATTCGGATGTACTGCTACTTACATCTAGTTGTTGTTTTTTTTTTTTTTAAGACAACAAATTAGTATAATTTAGTACTTTATTTCATTGTTAACGTCGAAGATTATAAAAAAGAAAAAATAAAATCGCACGAAGGATTGTGTAAACATTTTCGAAAAATTCCGTGAAGGAGGGGTAAGATCCTCGTTTCACCCCGTCGCGGGGAGAAAATGCCGTGCTTATAGTTTGCATTTGCAGGTTATGTTACGGAGCGTAGGCGCTCCGAAAGTATTGATTGCCATTTTATACAAAACTGTTTACACGACAAAGAGACATCGCCGAAACCCTCAACTTTTTCCATTCACCTTGTTTTATATACGTATCACGCACACTCGCGCCTAATTAAAAGACAAAAAAAAAGAACGACCATCCGACTAATTCACAACTATATTTACTTTTTGTTTTTTACTAACGCCGTACGATCCACAATAAAAAAAAAACGATGCATAAATTAAATTCCTCCTAATAAAAGCGAGATACAATTAAAAAAATCCTACGACAGAAAAAAAAAATTATATGAATTCACCAAAACTGCAGTACCAAGTGCAACTGACAGCAGAAGCACCGTGCGCCACGAGGACTCGTTCAGTATATAAACAAACAAATCGACACCGTGGAAGAGCCTCCCGCTGGCCACGAGCTGCTCCCAGCACCCCGGCCGCCCGAACTCGACTTGGCGAATATATTTCGCGAGCGTATGGGGCGGGTGCAGTAGTAACAGACGGGCGCGTCCGGCCCACCCCCATTCGTCGCGCCTCAGCCGTGTGCATGCGTATGTATATGTATGTAGATGTACCTGTACGTACATAAGCGACTACGTATATGTACGCATAAGTATATGTATAAATACGTGCATTTACGCGTACATATGTATGTATAAGTACGTACATTTACTTCTACATACATATGTATATATACTTACATGTATAAGTACGTACATTTACTTCTACATATATATATATATATATATATATATATGTATATACTTATATGCATAAGTACGTACATTTACTTCTACATATAGGTATGTGCGTTATATATTGTGCGAGAAAGAGAAATAGAAATAGAAAGAGAGGGAGAGAGAGAGAGTGGGATATCTCCATACCGCGAGTTGTCTTCTCTCCCATCGACGGTTCCCGCGTGTCCCGGTGGCGGATGTGCCTCCTCTGCCGCGGGGAGACGGCCGATCGAACGCGCCGCGATCTCCCTTCCCCTGGGCCCGCGCCGACCTGGCGTTGATATACCCACGCCGTGTATATGCGAAAATGCGTCGACGTAGAGGAGCGAGGGAGAGAGCCGCCGATCAATGAAAATGACTCGCCGCCCCTCTCGCTCTCTCTCTCTTACTCTCGGCTAAGAGATATACCCCCCTATACGGTCTCGACCCCTTCGCGACTACTCCCCTCCTTCGGAGGTTTTATTTTACATTTTTCAGCGTCTTGCTGGCGTTGCCGCCTCGCGGATCGTATAAGGCTTCTTATACTTCCGTTTAAATATGAATTGGTGAAATTTCATGGATATAGTGATACATTGCAGATTAAAGGTTAATTGAATTAGTGGGATATACATTTCGCTATAAGAATATGTGACTATTCGCAATAAGACTAGTGAATTAATCGCAGAATGTTCACTACAGAGAGTTGAGAATCTTGAATTTTTAATGGAATTTCACGGCGAGGTCGAATGTTTGTACGATTAGTCGTTTGTTTTGATATTTTTTTTAATGAGATGTTATTCTTTACGATGTTATTTACTTTTCGGTATTGGGTGGGATGATGCTGGGAGTTGTTGCTCTTGTATTTTATTTATTAAATATATTTTCGTATATTAAATTTTGTGTATATTAAAAACTTTAAAGTGTGTCTTTGCGTGTTGGGTGTCATTCAAAGTAGGGTATAGAGAGGAAGGCTGCACAAGTGTCGCGGTTCACCTTCGGTTTGACGCGCTCGACTTTTTGTACTGAACGAATTTAGGAATCACGCGCGGCTGCATGGGAAAAATCGATGAATTACTTTGTTGCGTTTGGTAAACAGCTGAGACTCTGGTATCGAGTCACAACTAGGTTACTCCAGCCTCGTTTCTCTCTCTTTCTCTTTGCCTTCCTTCGAGTTTCACTCTTTTTTTATTTCTTTGTTAAATTTAAATTTAACCGTCTTAAAAAAAAGAAGCGACTGGTTCAATTTATGCGAGGACTGGAAAATTTATTCGGAAAGCCACGGATATACTTAAGATTCCCGAAGAGTGAACCGAAAAGGGTGTTACGAAACGCGGCGCAATCGAGCGCCGAAAACTGCTTGCGGGCAGTTTTTCGATTTTTCCTCGTGTCTCGCGCATCCTTTCTGTTTCTACTTGCGGCTATTCCCGATGACCCATTCAGCGAGTTTTCAATTGCTTATCTCCTCCGAAATTTCTTTCATCCACTACTCACTTCTTTCTATTCTTACAAACTAAACAACGTGGATATGTCATATGTACGACATGTATATGTGACATAAACACACATATATGTAATATATATATGACGTACATGACATTAAGCGGTTTGCAATCTATGCCTCGACACTATAAAATAATTTGACTTGGTATAATTGCAGCAGTAGAATAGAAGCTTAAAGTGCATCGCTCGCAGGAAAAAAGAGAAAACAGAGGGGCTGAAGCGAGTGCACGATCAAGGAGCGTGCCGAGAGGAGCACGTGAAAGCAGGCTCTTCTCCAAGCGCGGGCGCGCACGAGGGCACCGGAAAAGTACCAACATCGCGGCGTGCTTGGCACGCGCCAATGTCACAACAAGAATTCGCTCCTTTCCTCCTCCCACGCTCTCTTACTTTTTATCTCTATCTCTCTTTCTCTCTCTTTATCTATGTACTCATTAATCTAATTATTTCTCCCTTTTTTCTTTTCATCGATCGATCTGGCCGATCTCTGTTTCAAAAAAAAAAAAAAAAAAAAAAAAAGTATGCACTTTCTCGTGCCCATGGACCACTACTTCTCACTCTTCGGAGCGGGGGGTCCCCATCCTAAGAAACCGTACCGGACGACTTTTATAGCTACTCACCGACTACGGTCGACAGCTGTTGCACGACGGTCTCGTTCATCTTGAGGATGACGCTGGAGCCGGCGACGATCTGCTGGTGGTTGGCGTGCTGCGGCTGCTGGGTCTGCATCATGCCGGGGCCCCCGGCCTAGCAGCGGTGATCGCGCGCGCCGTTTACCTTCGTAATATCGGACCCAACGATTGTACACGACGACGACCCGACGGCGTATATTTTATTTAGCGCGACTCCTGCGACTTCCACAAAAAGGCAACTTTTCTCTCTGTCTCTCTCTCTCTTACTTTCTGCGTGTCGCACTCTCCGTCGAGGGGGAGGCCCTCGGGGTGCGCGGGGGAGGAGGGACCTTCGAGCGAGGTCGCGTGGTGTGAGAGGCTCGCGACGCGGGCCGAAAAGCCACTGAGGTCGCGGATGCTCCGGGCGGCGACTCACGCGGGCACGCTGCGGCTCCGGCTGCCGAGGAGCGCGACCGCCATCACGGACGGACTCTGACGGAGGAGGTGTAGCGCGGTGGAGAGGGACGCAACGCGCCAGGCGCGGACACGCCACGAGAGTTTATGCGCCTGTGTGCGTGCGTATGCGCGCGCGTCGACAGAAAGAGAGATGGGGCTGTGTATGTGGAGGGAGTGAAAAAGAGCGAGAGAGAAATGTGTGTGTACAGAAATATGTATATAGGGGGAGTGAAAGAGGGAGAGAGAGGGAGGGAGAGTCCCCACCTCCGTGCGCTGGCGGAGGCCGAGTCGGTATACGGCTTCGAGACACGATCGCGGAGAGGCTCGGGTTATGTGTGGCATGTGTATATACTCGGGGACGACGAGGTGGAGACGCTTGCTCGCTCACTTCGGTGATCGTCGACGCTGCGAGAGGGAAGAGAATTATTCGCCGAGATAATCTTTTTAGCGCGGCGAGCGACGATCGACCTGGCATCTGCCGGCTGGCGATTTTAGAAGTGTGCGAATTTTTTTTTTTTTTTCTATGGGTTGAGAGTCCGGCGATTCGATCGATCGTTCGATCTTTTCGACGATAAACGATTAAACTAAGATCTGGTGTATTTTATGCGGAGATCGAGATATTCATCGCAGAGGAAAATTCTGTAGTGAATTGGGGAGGAGGGTACTATTGATGATCTGATGATAATTCTACTATTTTATTATTTTTATTATTTTTTTACGGATAAATAGTTATATGAATTTTCTAAGGCACTTATTAAGAAGTTTCCTGAAATTTCGAAAGATTTCTTGTTAAAATTTTAATGTGGGCAGTCTGTGACGTAATTACAATGGCACCTTGTAGGCTTTAATAGCGGATTTTTCTCTGGGTTCTTTTTGCGAGAGAAAGAGAGAAAAAGAGAGGGACAGAAAGAAAAAGAGAGCGAGGAAGGGGAGGTTTCTTTTTATTTGGCTGTTGTACTACTTTATTCATTTTTCTGGCACTGAATTTTTTTTGTCTCTATTTAATCTACAGTTAGCCAAGCGGTCATGGATATAACGGTTTTGATAAGAGTGATAACAGTATCATGACCAAATACATTAGGCGAGAGAAATTTCTAGTCAAAATTATTCAATACTTTTCCATTGAAAGGTAAGGAAGAATTATATTTGAATAGTTGTGTGTATTACAATGAATCTTTTAGGCGACTGATTAGTTTAACAACGTCTTTTGACTCACCATGGCATTATAAATATTCAATGAGAGTGAATAAGAAGTTCAATTTTTTTTTACAAGTGAATTTTTGTGCGTTTACGTTTATCGAAGAAAAAGGCTCTTCTAAATATTGCAATTTTCTTGTCCGTACAGACTTACATAATTAAAAAAAAAAAAAAAAAAGAAAAATACAATTGTTTCTTGTAACTGCACAAGAGGTGTATAAAAATTAGTTAGATTAGTAAATTATAAAAGAAAGTATAGTAAATTTTGTAAAAAAAACTATTGTAATTTTTTCAATGATGTTAGTCTGTGAAGGTATTCAAATTAACTTTTGTAATTTTTCATAGAAAATTTCCCTTCATGAATAGATTTCCAGAAAATTATTTAAAAAAAAAACTAAGGAAAATCTTCAAAAAACCACAATGGTTTTCATATTTACAATAATATCAGTATTACAAATCATTAAAATTGACCACAGAAATTTTTAGTAAGGAATTATTCTTCAATACAGTTACTTATTAATTAAGGTAAAACATTCCACCTGCCACCAACAGATATGAATTGACGATATTTTTCAATTAATAATCTTTTTACTCTAGATATTTATAAAACGAATCGATCAATTTTTATAATACGATAAAAATCAGTGCTACGCATTAATAAAGTCACTACGAAACGATCTCTTTATCAGAGCTCAAGAATAATCATCAAAGCAAAAGATAAATTCGATTCCCTCAGGATATTAATAAACTTATATACAAACTTAATATTGATATCACTGAGTTTTTCATATTACCGTTGATAAAATCCCGCTATTTTTTTCTTCTCAATCTACCTAAATCAATCATCAATCTCCGCCGCAACTTTTACAACAATTTTTTTTATTCAACTAAAATACACTCGAAATAATTTAAAAACAGTTCAAAATGAACACTAATCTAACTTCAAAACACGCTATCCACCCAAAAACAAACCTCAACATCACAAATAAAAAAAAAGCGCTGCAACAATCCCTGCGAACCTTTTGTATACTCCGTCCGACCAGAGCCCGTCCGTAACTACTGTGGCGCTGGCGCCATTTGAACTTCCCGCGCGAACTCTCGCCGCGGCGGGGCGCGCGTGCGCCGCCACGGGCCGTCTTCCGGCCTCCCGCACGTCTCGCCGGCGCGGCCACTCTCCCAGTGGAAGGTACCGCAGGCAGCTCGATCCACAGACTCTCCCGCGACTAAAAACCGGCAAAATGACCGACAACAAGGAACGTACCTTCATCATGGTGAAGCCCGACGGCGTCCAGCGGGGCCTGGTTGGCAAGATTATCCAGCGGTTTGAGGACAAGGGCTTCAAGCTCGTCGCCATGAAGATGGTCTGGGTGAGTCTCCGGAGCGTCATCAGCCGCCATCGAGGCTTTGCCGACACGTGGTCCATCCGCCGCCTGTTCGGCCGCTCTTTTCTTTTTCCTCATGTCGGCGTCTGTCAATGTTGATACTGTAACGCGCGAGACGCTGGAGTGGCTCGTCGCGGTCTGACCGACCAGGGTCGCGAGTCCGATTACTATAAATTCGTGATGGGGTTGACGATTTCGCGGTTGTTTACGACTTTGACCTTGGGACGGCTTTATCGATCCGGGCAGCTGCGGGTTTTTCCGACGTTCTTTGCGAATTTCGAACTTTGTTTGTGCGAACTTCTGTTTGTTTAGGTAGTTTTGGAGCACTGGTCAATGATACGCTTGTTTTTGAAGGTATAGTTAATTTCTAGGGTGTTTGAATTTGAGGGGTAAATTAATGTTTCAACCTTTTTTCCGTTTGCCGGTGTTAATTTTAAATTTAAACCTGGGCTCATAATTTTTGGGAGATTTTAATCTTGTTCAACTCTGATTCACAGTTTAAATATAATTAAGAAGTCAAGTAAGATCAGTAGGTTCTTGATTTAATTTATTTCATAAAAGGTAATACGTGTTCGCTACATTTTGGAATATTTACTAATTGCTATATAATTATTTCAGCCAACCGAAGAACATCTGAAGAAACACTACGCCGATCTTGCCGGCAGACCATTCTTCCCTGGTCTTATCAAGTACATGAGCTCTGGACCAGTTGTCCCCATGGTATGATTACTTTTTTTTTAATGATCTTAAATAAATGTCATTTTGATATTAAGAAAGGTTTCTTACTATAGTAGAATTGTCTTGCAGAAGCCTCTAAAGAAACTGACCTTCATTATGTAATGAAATGACAAAAAAGGACATATAATTATGAATCAATGATATGAGAAGACTATTGAATGCTTAACTGAGAATGTTATTCAAAATATTTTTTAAGTTAATTTTTTATCGACTGATTAGCAAACAAGATACTACGTGTAATTTGCTCACAGAGATAAATTTTATCGTCTGTACAGTGCCGCAGGAAATAAAAAAATTATCATTTTTAAGTAAATTAAGAATTCAAAGTAATTTATTAGATTTATTAATTACTATATTATATTAAACTTTATATCCTATAAGTTTTAAGTTATTCACTTTTGTAATTTAAATTCTATTTTTTGTAGGTCTGGGAGGGTCTGAATGCAGTCAAGACTGGACGTGTGATGCTTGGTGAGACCAACCCCAAGGACTCTGCTCCAGGCACCATCCGTGGAGACTACTGCATCCAGGTTGGACGTAACATCATTCATGGATCAGACTCTGTTGATTCAGCCAACCACGAAATCAAACTGTGGTTCGGAGAGGAGAAGAAGTCTGAAACTATCGACTGGGCTTCTTGGGCTGAGAAGTGGATCTATGAATAATCAGATCACTAGCAATACTTTTCATTCCATGTTACTGTCTGCAATCTATCCGTGATAGGTGTAGATCTGTTGCCTAATTACATGCTCCAGAAATCATTAAAAAAACTGCCAACCGTGTGGCTAGTGATATCTGTACATACCGAAGCTGCCTGGAAAATAAACCTTCGTTCGATCTAATCTGAAATCTAGAATTTATTCTAAAAAATTCCCTTACAAATATACTTAATGTTAGTTTTTCTTTTATATTTTACTTGTAATAAAATTTTGTATTAATAATTAATTTTTAGATCTAAAATGAATTTAATTTATAATATATAATTTAATTTATAAAATATTAAACTGTTTTTAAATGATGCCAGATTTAAAAACATTTAAGCTTATACGTGTACAATGAAAATGTATCAATCGAATTTGATTGGGCAGTATTTAACACGAATTATATTAGTTTATATTAAATGCTTACATGATGTAAATGTAAAAGAATCATTGATTTAACACATGTGGAGCTATTAGCCTAGCAGGTGATTTTGACCAAGGCTAAAACGTATTTATGAAACCTAAAGTATGTGCTCAGTTTTACCATATTTTTTTATCACTTCGCAAATTACCCTGATACTTGCTACTGTGTATGTACATACATACTCTTATACCTTTAACTGGGTCTGCCTGCACAACTTATCAGAAATTACCAATGTAAGAAAATTCTTACATAGTCAATCGGATGATATATTTTTTTATGAACTAAGAGTTTCACGATATTGATAATTGAAATGAATATGTATTTTTCATCTAAATACTTTTTTAATTTTGTTGATCGATTATTTTCTTTCTTACTTGTAAAATTTAAGAAAAATCATACTTAATATGTTAATAATTATTTTTTACAATTAATAAAAGGTTGAATCAATATAATTTTTTTTTAAAATGCCGATTGACATTTTAGGATCCAAAGAGAATATGTTCTTGGCGCCTAGAAACAATGTGTCAGATATTTTCGACTCATCACTCAAAATCACTCATTTCATCTTGATTGAGATTACAGCGATGGACAATACTTAGTCGAGATTGATCAAGTACAAAATAATGGATTCTACACCTGAAATAGGCTTCTTTTAGTAAAAAACATGAAATTCTCAAGATTCTTCAGTTGCATCGTATACCAATGAATTGAAAAAATTATATTTTATATTAATTCTACCATTTGGCATCTAATATGCTGACTATGCTGACTGAATCTAACTATGCTGACAGATCATACTTCCCTGATTTATTAAATAAGTGAGTTTTCGATGAATTATTTTTTGTACTGTAAAAGGACGGGTGCAGGTCCTGACTTTCGATCTCACTCTGTAGGGAATTGATTCTTTGGTTTCTAATAATAATAAATTGATGTCCGTTTTTTTCTTAAATTATATGTTGGCTTTGTACTAACTATAAAGAAAAATCTAAAGAAAAATGTATATTCGATTTAATTATTTGAATTAATCATTTCGAGTTAATTACTCGAAAAATAAAAGTCACTTTAGCATGTAAAAAATGTCACAGAAACTAAATTAAACTAGCTCCTTAGTAGTGAAAGTAATAACTTTTTTGATTGCAAACATGCAAGCACGTTTCATTATTTTGAAGCAAAGAATCACCCTAAAGAGTTTTAACAAGATGTAGAACCTTAATTTCTGGTCTTCTGCTTGTTAACTCTAAAATTTATTTTATTTTCTTTCTTTTGTGTATTAACTTTATTTTTTACCTTTTATTTTTTTTTTTTTTTATTTTTTATCATTACGTTTTTGTCATTACGTTAAATCATCACTTATGTTCTTCTCATAATTTCTTAAACTCTATAAAAAAAATCAAAATAACAGATGTCGATTATCTTGATTAAAATTTAAAATTTACATTCATGTATACTTCATGTATATTTATAAGTACATTCATGTATACTTATAAGTACCTACTTCGATTTTATGTGTCATCTTTTATTCTGCTGATGATTGTGTAACTCACATCATATGTAACTGCTGCAGATACTGATCTCACAATGATTTAGTAACTTCAGTATTTTTCTCATTTGTTCTAAAGGCTACAACTATTTTTTTTTTCTTCAATTACATTATTTTTTCTTTTTTTTTTTATTGAATTATAATTGAATAGTCTACGATTTATGTAAAATATCACATCAATCGGATTAACCACTCTTATAAATTAATATGAGAGATAGAAGTTTTTTTTTTATTAAAAAAATAATTTATTCACTGCCTTGTTGTAGATTAAAATTAACGATTGCTTCTTGAAGTATGAAATTGATGAAGCTACATTCTTGGCATTGATTTAAAACTTGTTTTTTTTTTTTTAATTAAATTTCAGTAAAGCATACCATTTATACATACATATAAAAACTTATTAATAGCAAAATTATCTTCGTCGTCATTATAAGATACATTAATATTTACCTTTTTTATCCATAAAATAATCAAACAAAATTTAATCTTTTCGTATAAAAGAATAAACAAATTTATATTTGCAGGTCACATGATGATTTTCACTATAAGGAGCTATCCAAGACATCGGAAGTTTCGTATGCATTACACGACAATGAGTCACCTCGGTACACCATGATAACCCGATTAAAGCATGAATTACAAGCGATCCTCCAAATTGCGGAATCAACGATAAAGCGAGAAAAAAAAGATCTATTCGATCTCGCCGCTGCTGGCGCACCTACACACGGTCGACGGACTCGTTATATTATAACAAAAAAAAAAAAAAAACCAGTCGATCTACTTAGGCACTACGTAAATTTGAATTCAAGACAATCGGAGGTGGAGAAGTCGCGTATAGTGTGGCGAACGTCCCGCTCTCCTGAGATAACCATATTTTTTCGCACCACAAGGGGATCGGAACTGCTTGACCGTCAATTCGCGGAGGAATAACGAATTGCCACGGCTGTAATCTCGAAGAGGCTCTTCGCGAGCATCTTGCCAAGAATTAATAGGATAAGTGATCCCCGCTAACGGACAGGGCGAGGAAACTGGCGCAGTAGTGGCCTTTTGTCAGTGCGTCGACGTTATTTTTCTATAAGCTCGAACGTAACGCTAGTATGATCATCTCATTGAATTTGCATTTTCATTACAAGGTTTGTTCAATTTTTTTTTTTTTTTTTTTTTTTGTGTACTTGCACTTAATCAATTTGCTTTTTTTTATTCTGCACCGAAGGTTTTTGGAATAATTGTATTTTAAATCAATAACTATCCGCTTGTTAGACATTGATATAATTCATTTACTTTGCTAGGAGAGTGTAAAATTTGTTAAAGGAAATTTAAGCTGACATGCTCATTGTGTGTGTGTGTGTGTTTTTTTTTTAATTATATTAAATTGAAAAAAATTTCTTTCCTTTGTTACTTATTAAACTTTCTCTGACTTACCACACACGTCCTCTGATTTCGACTTTGTGTACTCAAGCATTATTAATTTATTATCTCTGTGTACTTTATGTGTATCTATAAATCATCGTAAGAAGTATATCGCGCAATTCAACGCCGAAAGAATACATTATCATCTCGAACACATGAGTACGTCGGAAAAGCATAAACATTTTAGTACGTGCAGCCTAGTCTACCCATTCACAAGTGACTAGCCACCTTCGTTAGTTTCGCACTCCAAGAACATCATTTATATTGAGTGAAAAATTAAAGCTTTTACATTTTCTTTTTAAAAGGCTACTCACCGAAATCGTCGGATCTGAAGAGGCCATGTGGCGACCGGGAACGACGACTCAGATATTTCTGGGCATCGCGTGCGGCGTCCTGCTCGGACTGACGCTGCGGCGATGGAGCGCGCAGCCGTGGACCGAACGCGAGCTGATGTACCTGCAGTTCCCCGGCGAGCTTTTTCTCAGGATGGTCAATTGCCTCATACTGCCTCTCGTTATCACGAGCATCGTTAGCGCGAGCGCCAGCCTCGAGAAGTCCGGTGAGTTGTAACAGGACTTCCGTAAAATGCATGCTCTCTGCGATTACTCTGATGATTTTCCCGGGGGAAAATTATTGAAGTGATAACTTCTTATGGGGCACCGAATGCTCAGGAATTTCAATCTCCAAAAGTATGAAAAGGCCTCTTTGTTTTCCGTCGGTTATGCTCTCTCTCTTACTCATGCACCTAGCGACTACCTACTCTCTTTCTTTCTCTCTCACTCTTAGGCTTTTCCTTTGCCTTAACCGTGCGGCGCACGCTAATCCCACTTTTCCGTGGATCACAGTGGAAATTTATAAAAACTTTTTCTTTTTATTAATTTCAATTGAGTGTTTTTGGATCATTTTATGATGTTTTTAGAAAATGTCTATACGAATATTGGAAATGACCGAAAAATCAATATTGGTTTAATACTCGTCCAATATTGATTTTTCGGTCATTTCCAATATTCGTAGACATTTTCTAAAAACGTCATAAAATGA
>JAWWEN010000002.1:548525-560321 GCA_035582955.1 Sycophila texana
TAGGTGTGCTTTCAAACTTTTTTTTTTTATTTTTAATACCCCAGTTGTTTGTCTATTTCCGTAGAATCCCACATATATATTATATTCAGGCTCATAACAGCAGGAAGAAAAAAAGAAAAGACGGACGAGCCACGGACTTTCGTCGGAGCTACCTGTTGCCGATAATTTGCGCATAAATTACGTCTAGTGAGCTCTAGTCAGCCCTCCTTTAATGAAATAATCACGACGCCGTCGAAGCCGGCGAGCATCGCGATAATTTCGCCGGCGACTCTTTGTATCCCCCGCACTTTATAATAAACGACGCGGGGGAAAGTCGCGCGCGCGAGGAACTGGTTTGCCGAGACGAGCTTATGTACCCCTCCCCCGCTGGTACATATATACATACACATATACATGTAAATATATAGTATATATAGTATGCGAAATGTACATTGAGAAAAAAATTTAGTTGAAACAATTACCACCCTCGTAGAAATCGTCTAGTTTTGTCCTATGATGATACGATTTTTTTCAACATTTTAGGCCTATTTAATGACTATTTTCCAAACTAGCTATTAAATGGGCCTAAAATGTTAAAAAAATTGTTTCATCATAGGACCAAACTAGACGATTTCTACCAGGGCGTCCGCGTATATAAATACGGGCAACTGCCACTTTTTCGTTGATTGAACGAAAAATTTGTTGAAATAATTACACATCCATTGAAATAATTAAGTATCTATTGAAACAATTAAACATTTCACTAGAACAATCAATATTTTTATGAAACCAATACAATTTTAGTAAAATTAACGGAAATTATTAGTGATCGATATTTATGCGCTCGGATCGTTGTTTCAACTGATTTTTTTTCTCTGTGTATCTGTGTATGTATATTGTATATGTATGCGTATGTGTATGTGTATACATCGACATGTTTACGCGTTTACTTGAGCTCGGGAGAGTCAAAGCGAGTACCTAAGCCGAAATGGTTACGGGGTCCGAGATACGCTGGCGAGATAATTGCGCACTGCCGGCTTAAGGCCGTTTACGCGCCTCACGGCTTTGGCCTGCTCGATTGTCCGATCGCGCGCCGATTCTCGATGAGAAGGGACGATACCGACGGTTATTAAATTTATCGACGATAAGAGGCCTCTAAGCCGTTTCCACGCTTTTATGGGCTTTCAGTTATTAATTTATGAGGAACGTTTTGATTGGGGATATCTGGAAAGTGGTCGATTTTATTTCATTTTTGATAAAAGAATTTGTTAATATAAATGATAAAGATTTTTTAACGTGCTGTTGATTGAAGCGAAGTAATTTTGAAGAAGCGAGTAGTTTTAATGTATTTTTCAAAATTTTATTCTGAATTTTATTGAGAACGTAAAACTATAGAGATATAAAATTACATGTGCTTAATGGAATTTTGAAAGGTATATAACATTTTCTAAAAAACAGCATTATTAATTTTTTAATTAATTAAATCACGTATTGCTTAAAATCGTCTTTCTTTTATGCATTAAGTGGTAACATCGATTTTAATTTACTTAATTTTAATTTAATACAAAAAAAAATAAAATAAAATTAAAAATTAAAACTGATCCATTCGGTTGTTTTGAAAAATTAAGAAACGTGCTCATCTACATGAGGTATACAATTTTTTAAAAGTTGAATCATTCATGAAAATAATTTTTGTTTTGAAGATAAACATAAATACAATTTTGCATGGTAGGTACTAAAAGTCAGATCCATTGATACAATATTTTTTAAAAATATTTACAGGGATACATCCAGACATTTTCTAATAAGTATTTTCTTTTTAACTTTCTGAACCTAAATATTCACTTCTACATCGACATTTGCGAAAATAAAAAACATTACCGATTCAAAGCTTTCTCTACAAGAAAACCAAAATTCACAGAAATTTTTTATAATCCAGTTAAAAAATGTATTTATTCAGGCAAATTAAATTCAACAGAATTAAGAGTAAAGTCAATTTAAATAACAAATTATTCACCGATACGCAAATGAAAGAAAGAAAATTTACTTTAACTTTAAATGAATAAGTAAATTTTGTACATTCACTCCACAATCAAACTTCCTTAAACAATCACATTTCATTAATAATCCAACGACTTTCATTCCTCGCCGGCGATAAGACTTCTTTAATCGATCGTTATCCACCCTAAGCTCAATAGAAACGTTACGCTATCCCAGCGGCAAACAATGCGCGAATAATAAATCGTATCAGAACGCGCTCGCGCCTACGCATTGCCGCGGCAGCTTTTCAATTTCACATCGCAGAGGAAAGCAAAAGGAGCGAAGATAAAAATTTCGTATTGTAAAACACTGTCTCCCTAATTACCCGTTATCCTCGCATATCGTTGGGCAAACATAAAGGCGACCGTTTCTGTGTCAACGAGAATCGTTCTGCGCTTTTCCCCATTCACTGTACGTACGTTGCACCGAGCGTCCCTCGCAGAGTTCCCCCAATATATATATTTTTTTATTTTTTTTTTTTGACGTCGACACGCGAACCTCTCTTTTTCGCGAGATTCCGGACCCGTTGAAATCGCCGATGGTTGGCGGGATAAAACCGTTGGACGCACGGTTCATTCAATTTTTCCATTCCACGTTCCACTGAACTGGCTCGTTACGCCGCGAATTTCCACGCAATTAGTGGCTGATTAAGCTTTTGTTCGATATTAATAAGAAGGAGGCGCGCGGGAGGTCGGCGAACTCGACGAGAGGCTTAACGTTCGCTCATTTCTTTTCTTTTTTTTTTTTCATTTTCCTTTTTATCGAATTTCGAAAGAAGCGCGTAACGCCTTTGTCGTAAGGCTACGTAAGTGAAGTATTTACGTGACATAACTGATTGTGTGCGTACGGGATAAGGCGGTCAGTTTTTAAGCACGCGCTTAGGTGGAAATATAATTTGCGCAAGGCTGCCATTTAAATAAATTATGAGAATTGCTTCTTTGGAGTGGTGCATTTACGCTAAACTCTTGGAATCTAACGTTTTCTTTCACAATTATTACTCTTTTAAAGATTTTTTTTTCTTTAGAAATAATAATTATGTTATTTATTTATTGTTTTTTTTTCACTATTTTAAATGTTTTTTTAATAAGTTTGTCCGAAATATTCATGATTTAATTACTTTTTTTTTTAAAAAAAACTGAATTTTTTCACGGAAAAATTAGTAGATCTACTGATTTTTCCTGTTAAATAATAATTGTTGAAATATAGTAACGAATTAAAGAATCAACACAATACTTATCTACTGTTGTTAAAAAAAATAAAATAAAATAAATGCACTAACACAATACTTTCTTATAGAGTTGATTGTTAAAATAAACACACTTGTAATAAAAAATTTTGATCTTTTTAAGAAAAGTTGAAAAAGTTTTTTTTTCAAATATCTTTTAAATAATTGCCATGAAATGCAAGCTAATTGTTAAAAAGATACAAAATTTGTTAGTGTCTTACATAATTATTTAAACTGATCGATAACCTCTTGAATTTTTCAAGCAGCCTCGTGACAATTGAATCAAGCTTGTGTGCAAAATTTATAATGAATCCATCAGGTCATTTAAAATCCAGACTTTTCCTAATAAATATTTTCTCTAACTCTCTCAAACGAACATATGTCTCTTAGCATTACACAACTTTGAGAGATAAAAATACATCGCCGATGAAAAAAATTCTTGAAATCCCTAGTTAAACCATTTATTTATTCAGACAAATGCAATCCCATCCAAGAATAAAAGAAAAAATGAAAAAAAAAAACAAGAAATTGAATCTTTCAAGCTCTAAAATATTCAATCAAAAGAGAAAAAGCATCAAAGCTTTTCTGCCTCCTCCATCACCGCACAATTGTGCCAGCGGCAGCAGCGGGGATTGCATCAACTGCACTCTCCGCGGCGGCAAAATAAAGGCATTCGATCCTCATTCTCTCTTTTCCGCCGTCGAACCCGATTGACGTGCTCGCTTCACTCTCCTCTTTTTTTTTTCACGCTCCCTTTTATTTTTCAGCGCACGGACGAACGGTCGCTCTCCATTGCCGTGAGGATACACAAAACTCTCGAGCTGGCCGATGACAAGTTTTACGTCATCACGTGTGGTAACACGAAGTACAGGAACGCCAGGTACGCACCCACCACGCCATTCATGTATATATGTGTAATATACGCGTACACTTACCTGAACTAAATTCTTGTGGAATACTTTGGAAATTTTCAAAAAGGAGATTCGATTTTGTATTTTTTTTTTTTGTTTTTACTTTATTTATTTATTTATTTTTTTTTTTTTGCACATCGAAAACCAATCAAAACAGTCAAAATGCCCAAAATCAAAACATTCCAAAAGAAATAAGTTCAGCTGAGAGTCCGTATCATCCGGAGACAAATTTTATAGCAAAAATTGCGATAAATCTAGCAAAAATTACAATGTTGACTTGTAAGTAGTTTACAGACTAGCCAAAAGAAAAAAGTTACCAGACTGGCGAGCAAAAATGACTAGACTTTAACTAATTTTTACTATACAGTATTCTAATTTTAACTGGTAACTATAGTAATTTTTGCTCGCCAGTCTGGTAAAATTTTTCATTTGTCCAGCCTGCGACTCGGTTTAGTATACGTATTGTAATTTTTTCTAAAAAATTTCTCTCCGTGTAGGAGTACTAGTACAGGAGGGAGGACGCCGTTCGACTTTCTCGGCGGGAGTGCGTTACACGCGTCGATCGTCCCCCGAAATGAAAAACGACACCGAGCGCGCGCCTCGATGAAAGTGAACGATTTTTTGTCGTAATTTATACCGAGAGAGCCGCGGCGGTGTCCGTCCGTCCAGCCGCGCGGATACGCGCGGAGGAGAAAGCACGCGCCTGCTCCAAAATGAATGCTATATGCGTGGCGCGAGACGAGAAGGCTTCGCGCCGAGGCTGATAAAAAAGTGCGAGGTACTCGGGATGGAATGTAGTAATGCGTGCATTAATGCAGCGAGCTCCCGCTTTTCCTTTTTGCGCTTCAAATTTGTTGGCGAGATGGATGTTTTCCGGTTTTTTTTTTTGTCGAGTGGTGGTTTATATTTTATTGATTGCGTTTTCAATAGTTTGATGGACAATTATAGTTCGATGAGTATACAAATTTAGAGACATTATTTTGCGATAATATTCTGAATATAGGTATATGTACGTTGTAAAACAAAAAACTTTTGTATAATTATTATATTTGTTTCTTTATAAGTGCTTCTGTCAGTAGTAAGTTTATTACATGATACGCGAGTTTTGCAGTTAGTATGTTTTTCTTTTTTTTTAATTAATAACAATTATTATCAATTCCAATTTTTGTCTGTTCTTTGCACTGCATTATTTCTTTTTTTAATTAGTAATTTTTAATTTTAATTGTTTGTACTGTACCAATCGTAAATTCATAATATTTATAATAATTAAAATTACTGCATTAAATGTGTGCTGTGATAAGAGTAAAATATCTATTTATCAATAACTAAAAAAAAATAACATTTGTTAGGTAAGGGAATTTCTCTAAATTTGCACTTATAGTTAAAGCTTATAAATTTACAATACTTATGTAAATATCCCGCTTTATTAAAAACGCGTTATAACCGGATTTGCAAACCAGTGTAAAATTTCAAAATAAAAAAAAAAGGTAGATTAGATTCTCGAGTGAAAGTCAAGCTTTATTTACGTAAATACGCGTGGCATTATCAGTTTCAGAAATTTTTATGTAATCATACGACCAAATTTATTGTAACAGCTCCTATATACTATTAAAATCAAATTATAAATGTATTTAAAACATAATAAATGTAAGACTGCTTAAAAGTTTTCTAATTTTGGTTTTCAGATTAGAAATTCGTAAATTACTCTCGTCGACCGATAAGCCAAAGTTTTTTCGCCGAACATTAAATTATCGCACGTCCATTAAAAATTAGAGCATTTAAATAAATTTCCGGACATTCACTCGCAATATCCATTCCTTCAAATATATCTAAAAATAATTTTATTCGGAAAAATACAAACAAAAAAAAAAATACGAAATCCTAAAAAATCTAGGAAACGGTCACGCATAGGTTGCGCAATCGTCTCTCCTCACTTAAAAAAAAAAACTATAAAATAAAATAAAACAAGCGATGCACAATGTATTTTCCAAATCTAACTCCCATGTTCTATTGGCCGCAGAAACGAGACGTCCTTGGTGTCCTTGCGGCTGCTGGACGGTACGCGCCGAGTGCTGCAGGCCTTTTACGGGCAGAGCTACAAGCTGCGGGCCGAGATCTCGCCGGTAGACAGTGAGTATGCAGTCATTGCGTCATCGACGCGCCTTTGCGACACTCCGCAATCCGCCGAGGGAAAATCGTCCCGTCGAGCGTCATTGAGCCGCCTTTTTTTTCTTCTTCGGAAGCGAGCGGTTACGTGTCTGTGGCGGTGGATCAATGGTTTTGATTCTAGCAATTATTTTGATTTTTTTTTAAAGATATTCATCGTCAATGTTCATTTTGTTCGTTTTATTAAAGCGACTTTGTCCTGGGATATCGCGCATTAGTTATTTATTTATTTGTTAACATTGAAAAGTGGATTAATTGCTTATTCTAGCGATGATTTCAATTTTTCTTAAATATTATTCATCGATGATTTTGATTTTCTTCGAATCAAATAAGATTAATAAATAATCGGTTTTATTCAAGAATATCGTCAATTATTTATTTATTTATTAATAGTGGAGAATTGACCAATGATTTATTCTTTGGTCTTTGGCTTTATCTAAAAATATCGTGTATTATTTATTTATTCACTTTTTAACATTAAACTAACATAAGAGCCGTATAAAACTAACAAAAAAGAATAAAAAATAAGAACTACTAGAATGAAACTAATGAAAAAGAGCAGTGAATTTTTAATCACACCCATTTGCGCTGCATTAGTAATAATTCTTAAAATCAATGCTATACTTATTTTTTCTTTAATAAAACATTTCGTGAACGTATCTACATAACTATTAAAAAATAATCTTTTTCAAACAAATAATTAGTTTTCAATACTTTAACTGCAAATTTACTTCTTGTTTTTTTTTTTATTAATTCTTTTTATTTATTCATTTAATTGTTAAAATAAATTTATTAAGCGCAGGCTACCCTTTTTACAAAGAAATGATTAAATACAAAAAGTAGCACTCAAATTTTTTTTGTTTATTTCTTTCTAAAGAGTGTACTCGTCTACCAGTAAAATGAATAAAGAAATAAATAGATAGCCAATAAACAGATAGTAAACAGATAATAAATATACAAAAAAGTAATCGCACTTACAAATTTACTGATGATCTCAATAGCAACAACACGTTTTGGAATAAAATTTCGCAGAATCATTTCAACCTATCAACAGTCGTTTAAAGCATTTACAATTTAATTCTTACAAATGCATTTATTGAATAGCCATATTGATTTTATTTCAAAATCAATTTTACTAATTAAATATAATTGACTGGGATTGTTACAACAATCTTTTCCTGTCGATTAGTCAAATCATGCAAATTCACGATTGAAATAATTCCCATTTATTTAAATAAACATTGAAATGAAAATGAGGAACGTTTGAGTATCGCAATCTCTCAGAGCGAAACGCATGAATCGTTAATACCGCTGTCGCAATGCAAGGCTGTAAAACAACTCCCACGCCTCTCCTCGATAAAACCTCCAGCCGTGAATACCCACTAACGAATCTCACACATCCCGTGAATGAGTAATTTTTTTTTTCCTCTACGAAGTACTTACTTCGAACTGAAAAGCATCGGTTTAACGCACTTATTTTCTCTACATGAAAAATATCGGTTTAACACGCTTATTTTTCAACATGAAAAGAATCCGTTTTAACGCACTTATTTTTCAATATTAAAAAGATCAGTTTAAAGCGCTTCTTTATCAACATGAAAATCATCGGTTTTAACGTACTCATTTTTCAATACTAAAATATCGGTTTAACGCACTTATTTATCGACATGAAAAACATGGGTTTTAACGCACTTTTTTTTGTTAACTTCCAGGTGCTTATGGCTTTAGAGTGAAATCTTGTCTCGGTTTCGATACCGACAACCACAACATTACTATTATCGACGAACGAGGGTAGGTATACCTGTCCGCTGGCATTCGAAAGAAATCGATATTCGGTGGACTAATCGCAGGTTTACTCCACAGGTGTCCCGACAAATCGAAGTACATTTCGAAATTCGTGTACGACCAAAGCGCGGGAACCGCCGAGGCGACGCTGACGACCTTCCGATTCTCCGACGAGCAGAAACACTTGCACCTGCAGTGCGAAATAGCCCTTTGTAAAGGTACGTACCGCGTTCCGACATTCCATTCGATCGCTATACGTGTACCTCGCCTATCTTAAACGGTTAAAAAAGTTGCATTAATATTTATGACAATTAAGGTGCACGAAAAATTACTATAGTCAGTGGACTATAAAATTACTATAGAAATTTCTATATTCGACTATTTATCCATGGAGAAACTTACTGCAGTGCAACTGTTATTCGATGGTATTTTTAATTTTAGTATTTAGTTACTGAATTTATACGTAGTTAACTTTGCTAATACGCGTACGCTACTTTATACTTTATTCATGTAAATACATAAAATAGTATAGTCCTAAATCACTTCGAAAGTTAATTTTAAATTTTGTAATCTACGCTTAACGTAAATTATTCGCAATGAGTATTAATTAACAATTATCGAGTTCGCATCTGACAACTTGCAAGATTTTCTGTAGTCACCTTTAGTCTTGTCTTCGATACTATACATTCATTTGAAATTTTGCTGATAGTAAATACAAACTTTTGATACGCATGCGTTTTACACTTTAATACAAAATTTCTATTATATTTGTATAAAATATAAAAATTCCTTTACAAAGCGAGTTTGTCCGATAATTATAGTATAGTAGGAGTTATATTAAACTTTATAATAGTAAATTTGAATAGTAATGTACCTTGGTAAATTTTCATTAGAAAAAAAAAAAAAATTTAATCAAGTTACCTGCAGTTTGAATGTTTATATTAATGAATAATAATACACCTTATTGTAAACTAAATTATAATTAAAAAAGAAATTTTTTTTTATTTTTAATGTATAGTCTTTTCATAATAGCACGTTGTACACGCACATTTGTCCGCAGCAAACAAGTAAATAAGCCGCCTTATTAAATTATACGATAGTCCGCATTAACGCGACCAATTAAAGAAATCATTAAACGCGCTAATCCGGAATGAA
This sequence comes from Sycophila texana, assembly GCA_035582955.1. Taxonomy (NCBI): domain Eukaryota; kingdom Metazoa; phylum Arthropoda; class Insecta; order Hymenoptera; family Eurytomidae; genus Sycophila; species Sycophila texana. Next base: position 557,787 of record JAWWEN010000002.1, read on the forward strand.
ATGTAAAGCCGCTGTAAAAAAAGCTCTTCGATGAAACATTTTACTCCGGCGATTTTACGAGCCAATTATCCGCGGAGTCGCCGCGTAGCTAAACTGTCGCCGAAACGCTCGGGCCTATAAAAGGGCGCGCGGCATCGAAATGAGCATATACCGCGTATGCAGACGGGATTCACGGATCGCTCATTATTTTCCCTTCTGTCTTTCATACGCAGAGAGCTGCGGCGAGCCGATATGCGACGACGACGTCACGACCGCAGGAATAAAAGGCGCTGGCTTCCCGCAGATCAAGGGACAGACGCCCAAGGAAGAGGAGGCGGTGCTGCACGCCGGCACCAGTGTCTTCGTGCTGGATCCCGGCGATCGTTCTGGTAAGTATATAAAACGCATGAGACGGCCGGAGGAAGCGACCGTTTACGGAAGGGAGCGAATTGCGGTTTCGTTCGACGCTTGATATGCTTGCCTGCTTTCTCGGAGTATAGAATTACTTTATATGTGGCTTTGATTTTGATTTTAGTGAATTGTATTGTATTACCTTTCCTTCCTTAATTTTTGTGGAATTTGATTATTGAAAATACAAATTTAGTATGTTCAATATAAAATTATAAATATAATTAAGAAAGTAACTATGAAAATCGTTTCTCAATGCACAATTAAATTCTCACTCGATTAAATCAAAAATTTGGCTTTAATTTCGATGTAATTTCTCTCACAGACAAAAACATGTCTTCTACATGAAGATATTATCATACAGCAGTAGGTGCGACAAAAATCATAAGCCACACATGAGTCGCGACTCGTGAAAGTTGCTGCAGTGAAAGTATTAATCGCAGAAAATTAAAATAATTTAATAAACAAAGCACACATCTCACTAAATTAATTATTTCCATTTTTTCAGTGGCGTTAAACGGAATAGAAAACTAAAATAATTTAACAAATCAAAGCACACATCTCACTAAATTATTTCCTTTTTTTTCAGTGGCGTTAAACGTGGAAAAATAAAATAATTTAAGAAAACAAAGCACACTTCACTAAATTAATTATATCCTTTTTTCAGTTGTTCCGTCATCGTGCGAGGAAGGGGTAGTGCACCCGGGCTGGCTGCTCTGGCTAGCCATAGCCCTCGGTATACTCCTCCTGATTATGTTCATAATCAACGTGTTCCTCTGCTCGGCGATGACGTGCAGCTGCGCGCGCACCGAGATCATCGAAAAGGAGCCCTCGATCATCGAGGACTACGATCCCTACCGCAGCTGGCACGGCTCCCAGTACGGCTCGAGGTTTGACTCTTGATCTCATGATTATAAAATCGAAATCGAACAAAAAAAAGCTTCGAAAACGATATTGCTCCGACGCATCGATTTACGTGCGCTGAGCACGGTAGGATTGTGTTTGTTATATATACTTTGATTATTTGTGTGTGTTTCTTACATCATGTGTATATTTTTTTTTTATTGCAAGTTTAAAGCTTAGCAAGAGACTTTTTACTTTTTATCGTCTACTTGTTATAGTTTGATTTTATTTCAATACTTCCTCGTGTTGAAAAGTTTACAAGTCTCTTTTTTTTTTTAATGGACTTATTTTGTGAATTAATTTATTAACTTTCACATTGATTCATAACCATGTAACAACTTTTGCATTTAGCCATAGCCAGATTTTCATATAATTTTATGTATTATATAGATTAGTTTAAACAAAAAGAAACAAAACAAAACAAAATACCTAGTTTGACGGTATTATAGATTTCAAACAAACCAAAGGAATCTTTAATTTTAATTTAAAAAATGTTAACGTCAATGTAATTTGTTAATATCATAGTAAACAACAAAATTCGACAAAAAGCCAATGCTTGCTAGAATAGAAAATCATCGCATATATCGCATAATCCATATCGTTAAAAATAAACAAATAAAAATAAATAAATAAACCTCTACATTGAGAGAAGAAAGTAGTTAAAATAAAATTGTTAATTTATATTTCCTCGGATTAATCGTAATTCCGTTATAACAAAAGGGGTCTATAAAATTTATTAATTACACGTAAAATTTATAAATTATTAGAATACACTTTCTTCTGACTGAATCTAAATCAATCCCGGGAAAAAATTGATAGAAAATTGTCAAAAATACAAAGTTTGTTCTTTACAATAAAATTATCTTTCCTTCTTCTCCCCCCCCTCTCTCTCTCTCTCTTTCTTTTGTTACTTACAAATGTTGTACCTTCAGTATAATGTTTTTAAAACAATGACAACAAAAGATCGACATTGTCACTTTTTATTTAATTAAATTAAGAAAAATATTATCAGCACCCAGTGGACAACTGTCCTTGACATTTCTTATTAATTACAGAATATTAAGAGCAAATGGAGATTGTAATAGATACTGCAATAACTAATAATTGTTTACGAAACAATTGTTTAAAATATTTTAAACAATTGTTTAAATTTCAGTGAAATATTTTCTTCTCTCACTAGGAGAGTACCTGACCTCCGGATCACGGAATTTGTTGAAACTTTGAGGGCTGATTTCTTATATGAAA
>JAWWEN010000002.1:560421-573160 GCA_035582955.1 Sycophila texana
ACTTGGTTCGTCTTGATCATTTTTACACCTACAAACTTTACTACTCCCACGAACGTTCGAGTCATCAACTATCTAATAATAATTCTTGTTAAATATTGTATATGACATACATACATACAGAAAAATGCCGAAGTCGGATAGTGGTAGTTAAATGTATTATTATAGCATTGTTCACGTCATTATTTATTTATTTATTTATTTACGTACGTTTCGTATGTGTACAATTTAGCAGAAGGAAAAAAAATTCAACAATGATTTTTTGTTAACTTTTATATATATTTTCTTTAATATCTAACCCTTTATTTAATTATTTATTATTTAATAATAAGTAATAAATTGATTAAAAGTAGTAAATTCAATATTATTTATTAGATATTACTGGTTTTCCAATTTAACAGCAATAATCGTCTCTGCAGATAAAAACATAACATTTTCCCTTTTGGTAAATATTATTAGCCAGATTAATTTGTAATTTATAAATAATAATTACTAAGCTACAATAATTAAAATTGTTGGTTTTTAATTTTCAAATGTTCGTTTTAAGTTTTTTGTGTATTATTTTTACTTTATAATACATCCAAGATTTTGAGATAATTTGGTACTCGAGAAAATAGTTTAATTAAAAATATATTATCTTTGATGTAACAATTAAGTTTTATTTTTCTTCTTTTATAATTTTTCTTCTTTAAGGCTTTTAAGTCTGTTTAATGCTTAAATAAATTTATCTATATTCATAGTAAAATTTGCTAGCAATTATTTATTTGTTTATAAAGTTGACTCTTTTTACAATAAAGTATAACCAAAAAGTAAGAAATGATTACTTATGAACTAAAACAAACCGCATATACCGTGTTTTTTAATATTTTGCTTTGTCCTACAATATTATTAAAGGCCATAGTAATGTTTAATGTAACATATAATAGTGTACATTTGCCTAAACACGATAAAATAAAATTTAACACAATATCCCCAACAAAATTCAACTCAAAAAATCCTAAAACTCGCAATCCTCCATAAATCAACATTCAAATTTCCCGCGCAGCAACCGCGAAATCCCCTGCAGCTCCCAAATCCCCCAGAAGAATCTCCCTATATAGCGCCTCTCGCTGCACGACTCGGGGTGGACGGCAGTGGCCGTTGCAGTTTGCACACGACCGTTCAGACGTCCATGAGCCAGCGGCCGTGAGCTCGAGAAAATGGCGACGGCGTATCGTCCTCGGCGCTGGTGCTCGTGAGGGCCGCCACCAAGCCGACCAAGTGGAACACCACCTGCGAGTGCATCGTCCCGGCGTAGGAGAGGAGGAAAGGAGCCGAGTGCGCCGCGGCCGCCGACGGTGATATGCCGTGCGCGAGGCTCTCGCTGCCGAGGCGCCGCTGGCCCGAGTGATCGCCCCCCAGTGCACCAGCTTAGACCAGCAAGTCGCGACGCAGGGGCCCGCGGCGTCGCACCGATGACATGGGACTCTGCAGCAACAGGCACTTTCTCCTCACGATATGCACCCTACAGCTCGTGAGTCATCCTCAGTCGTTACATTTTTTTTTTTTTTTCTTAGATTTAGCTTAGATTCTCATTCCCATTTGAGTGTTTTATTGGTATTTGTGTATCGTTTGCTTCTTTGTTTGCGTTGCGTTTTTCTTTTCTTTTGAATGAGTTGGTAGAAGGGGAGGGGGTTAAACGAGGCACCTGTTCCTTCGAGTTTTTTTTTTTTTTCTTGCTTGGTTTGTTTATACAGCGTGGGATACTTATGCACTTGTTACTCGCTTCCTGCTTCGTCGGGAGGAATATATACCAGCGGTGTCGTGGCTGTTTTGCTTTTTGACGGTTGTGAAATTATTTGCGCTCGGCGTTCTGTGTAATTAGCCGACGGAGGGGGAGTCGAGACTGATAATTAGGTAGTGGCACAGAATTTAGAAGTGCACGTTTTCGCTCGCTTTCTGCGAGCTGCGAGAGGTTTTATTTTCACTTGGAGGAGCGTGGTTTGCTGGTTTTTTTTTACTATTAAAATTTATTGTCTGATTCACTGTGAGTCATGCGATCTGAGAAAAATCTAATCAGCTGGAAACAGGTTGCTTATTTATTGGTTATCGCAGGTGTTTTTATTCTGGTGCATGACAAGTCGAGTGGATCACTTAGATTTCCTGTGATTTCTCAAGATTTTATTTCAATTTGAAGTCAGTGGCTAGGAAATAATGTTGGATCTTTTTTTAAACTTATTGTGATTACAACAAATAAATTAATGATTTTAATTTAAAATCGAAAGTTTTAGTATTGTCTGAAATAATTGTACTATGACTTTTTTTTATTTTATATTGCACTATTTATTTTGAAAATAATACACAAATATGTGTAAATAGAAGTAATAAATGAAAATTAATGTGATAATATTTATTTTCGTGTACTTATATACAGATTGACGTCTTTAAAGATGTCAGTTTTATCTTTGAGCAAAGTAAATCATGACAACAAATAAAATAAAAAATTATCTCAAGCAAGCATAAAACAGCATATGATTTATGTTAAATCGATCTTTAGAAAAATTATTGATAATTCAATATTTAAATTTAAATAACATTATTTTTTACATTTGAATAAAAGTGATACAATAAAAATTAAATCATTACTTGTTTTTTTAAAAAATACTTTTTGAGAACCATTAAGTCTCATAGTAGTAATACATTTCTATAAATACAATACCAACAGAACTAAAATAAGTTAGTAAGATCTTTTATCGCTGCAGTATTTAAAAATACTTCTATTGGTTTGACTTGAACTTTTATTGGTTTATATAATATTTACTATTTCAAATAAAAAAATAATTGATTTTGTTTATTTATAATATTTAAAAAACTAAAATACATTATTTACATTAAATTTTTATTAAGCAAGTGTTTTAAAAGTATTATTTTGTAGAGTTCAATTCTATTTTTCCTTGTCATTAAATAAAGTGTCTTTATTTTTACCACAATTGAAAGGAATTACTGAATTGCAGAATAATTGTCATGAATTGAGACCATTTAATATTGAACCATTAGAGTAATATTTTTTTCAAGGATTTCATTTTCTGCACAATAGATACACATTTTGCATTTATTTCTTTTTCTCAATTATTTTCAAACAGTGCTTTATATCATACTTATTTATTGCAGGTGACAACCATCGAGCGTCAAGTATTTGATTTCCTGGGTTTTATGTGGGTGCCCATTCTGGTCAACTTTTTCAACATAATTTTCGTTATTCTTGGATTTTTTGGAGCTTTCCAATATCGACCTAAATACATCATATCAGTAAGTATTACACAAGCCAAGGAAAACTGCTAAGTCTACTATCCTATGCAAGTGAAAACTGCAATAAAAAGATACTAAGTGATGCTACTTTCTCTCACTTAAAATACCAACTAGCCAAGTAAATCCAATTCACCTAATTTGCAAGTATGATGATCCTGATTACAAAGATTTGTTCGCTACACTATCGGATGGGAAAATTAAAATTCATTGCAAATTACATAAATCAGAGTTGATTTCCTTCATCAGTGTAAATTTCAAATTCAAATTTTTGCAGTATTCTTGAGCAACCATTCATTCATTCACCTTCTTAACTATACTATACTAAAATTCTTCGACTGAAAAACTAAACTCAAATTGCTCGCTACTTAACCACAAGTAGAAGCCACATATTCATGTGGCAACATGACTCGTATTAATGCCAATAAAAATTAGATTAATTAACTAACAAACCACACGTGTAAACCGAAGATATAAGGGTCACAATCGCATCAGTCGTTGAGTATATTATACATATCCACGCTGGAAGAGCCGGACGTACACGATAAAGAAGCGTGAGAAATCGCGTGAAAACGCATGCGAAGCAACAAGTTTCATTCGGGGCTCCCGTTGCAGTCCGTTGACCCGCTTGTGCCGGGGGCATTCTTAGAGAGTTAGTCACATTTCACTTAAGGAAGCGGACGCTCGCGAGTCTGGCCTGGTCGTCTCTCGGGACGCCGTGCCCTCGCGCTCCAATTATACCGGCGTAGCCGATCAATTGAACCGAGTCTCACGCACTTCTTTTTCTCCTTTTTTTTTTCAGTACTGCGTGTGGAACGGTCTCTGGCTGGGCTGGAACGTCTTTTTGACGTGTTTTTACCTCAACGCCGGGATCTTGGACAAGGTGAGTCATCCGTCGTCTCGCCCTTCGGGAGCCTCGTGCTGGTCTACACTTGACCTATTGAGGGATACGATGATGCCATTCTTTATTGGAGTCAGCTGCGGGTCGCTTTTGTTGAATTGGCTGGTGCTCCAGTTTTTAGTTTTCTTTATTTATTTTTTTCTCTCGCTCGACGAGGATCGATCGAATTGCATAAGCGAGCGTTTTGTAATGGCCTTGTTGGATGAGATGCTGAGGCAAGATGCTCGCTTTGATGTCGAGATTTTTTTTTTTTTTAAATACGATACGTTTGATCTTTCTGCGAGTGAAAAAAAGCATTTATATTTTTAAAGATATATTATTTCAAAGAAAGAAGGAACTAATGTTTTTTTTTCGTCTAAATTAATGAAAGTTCATGAATAATGTCAAACGCTTAAAGAATGTTTATTGTGGAGTATCTTAAAGAGAAATAATTCTTTTTTTTTTTAATGTTTTTATATGAATTTTGTTAAATAATGTTAAACATTTAAAAAGTAACGTAAATTACAATTTGACGCTAATATTTTAAAACTAGTATTACGGTGTTTTTATATATTCTCTTATCTTGAATTTCAGGATAGTGATTTATTGAATTTGGGGACCGGCAGTTTTTCCTGGTGGCAAATCAATGGACCAGGATGCAAACCGCACTACAACAATACCGTGCCGGATCGGCCAGACGTGTACAGACCTGTGCGACCCGATCAAGTAACAGGATGCGTTTTAGATTACGAAGTCATTGAAATTTTACATTCATCGACCCAATGTCTGCTGGCGGTTAGTTGATATCTTCTTCTCAAAATATTTATTTTTAACTAAACTTTTTTTTTGACGCAAATATCTGCAATTTATTTATTTTTAATTTAACGGACAAAATACTACAAAGATATTCAAATTATACGAAGCAATTTAAAAGAGTGTACGGTACAGGTAATTTTGTAGATGATGTTAAATTGTTCTTTTTTTTATATAGAATTCAGACTGTATTCGAAAAGTGGTCAATAAAATTATTTACATTCTATTAAAGAATAATAATTTTGCAGGTCATGGCGGTCATCGGTGGAATTTGTTTGAGTCGAGTTTTTCTAGAAGAAGACGACAGCTGTAAGTAGCAAATTTGAATTATTTTGAACACGAGTGTCATTAAGTCAACTGATTGAGCTGCATACCACATGAAATTCACTTTAACGCTAGAAAATTCACATATTGATAACCAAGGAGTGAATGATGCTTATGAGTGAATCACACTTTTCTTAACGTTAGTCTTTTAACTTGTATCTGCGGTGTTCGCGGTGACTAACAATTTATTAACCTATGGTAATGGTAAAGTCACTTGAAAAGAGGGTTGTCGGTTTACAGTTGATTTCATTGGTGGATTTGACCCTCCGTTTTGGTAAGTTGTAAAATATGAAAAAAAAATCGTCTGCATGGTGAATTTGCATCGGTGTGAATGAAATTTTATCTGCTTTTGCGTGGTACATAAATTCCTAATAGGTAAACATTAATTAAAATCATAAATACTCATTAAAATTTGTAAGCTTTTTTAATTTTTGGCATAAGAATTTAATTATGTTACGTATCAATGTTGCAAATTTAGCGCAATATTTAGATGATATTTCGCGGTTGATCTTTAAATGTGCTTTTTTGAATAAGCTTTAGCAGTAAATTGGAAAAATAACGAATAGATTCATGGAAAATTTTAAGGACTCAATAACGCTGAGCATGCGTACGTATACATATAGTTTGGTAGCACTTGTAGTAATTCTCTCTTCTCTTTGAGCTGCTTTTATAGAATTGTATGGCTAATTGAAAAAGTAAAAAGAATTTGTCGATTATTTTCCGCCTGTAAGCGATCATATTTTGAAGCATGATAATTGGATTAAAATTTGCTCTAGATTTCGAATTATCTTCTCTCTTACATATTATGCAGTTCAACGTGCAACTTGTAAGCATTAGCTACGACAATCTCGAATCGATGTAAAGGGACTAATAACAATACATTAGTAAGATGTAATCGCCATATAAAAATTTTCGCTGAAAAAAAAAGGTGTACATTAAACAGAAAAATGTCACGTCATGTTGTTAAACAAAAGAAAGAAAGAAAATCCGAAAAAAACACAATGTATCAGTTACACATTAAAATGCACTATACCGTCGTAAAAGTGCAGGCTGAAAAATATGACCGACTTGGATGCGAGAAGCTTCAGCCGCAGCCCGCCGAGAACGCAATAAAAAACTGAATCCTCGAGCTTTTCCATGAACTTTAAAAAAGAACAGGGAACGTACACAAAAAAAAAGGCACGATAAAAAAAAAAACAGTAGAGCAACCGCGAAGACGCAGCAGCCTCAGTGAGACACGCACAGTGACAGGGAACTAAAAGCAGCCCTAAACCTTTTGCAGTTGACTTTGTTGGCGGCGGTGACTTCGGGATGGCAGGCCACACGCCGCTGCACCCGATGTACGTTAGCTACTCGGCGCTCCCGGCGCCGGGCTACACTCATAGCAAGGCCCACTCGGGCAGCGGCGATAGCTACTACTATCCCAGCAACACAGCCACCACGACCTCCGGCTCGCACCGCTCCTCTCACGGCACGCTAATGCCGCCGCCGCCGCTGCCGGCCACCAGCAGCGACGCACGCAACAACAACCCCCGCTTCCTCGCCCCGAAGCAGCAGCAGCAGCAGCCGCCGGCGGCGGCAGCAGCGATCGCCGGCAAGCCTCGGCAGCCGCCCCCGCCGCCGGCGGACACTGCCACCCTGACGACGACGGCCGGCTCGCTTAGCAGCGCCGACGCCGCCAGCTGCCGGCTGCGCGCCCTCGAGTACGCCGACTACTCGAACCCGATCGACCAGCTGCCCTCGCGGCCCGACTACGCCTCCCTCGAGGCGCACAGCCCCAGCCTCGGCCGCGGCAGGTACGCCCAGCCGGCCGCCGCTGCCCACCTGGCCTACAGTCCGCTCATGCGCTCGAGGCAGTTCGCGCGCAACGGCGCGGCCATCACCGGCCGTGGCCACTCGAATCGCAACTCTTACCGGCCGACGCGCGTCCACGCGGATCACATCAGGGAACAGCAGTCGCCGACGCCGCCTCCGCTGCCGCCGCCCTCCAGGCTCCGCTCGTTCCACTCGGATCCGCGGCTCGCCGCCGAGGAGCAGACGCTGAACTCTCCGCCGAGGGAGCGCGCACCGCCCGATGCGTCCAGACGCCGCGACAATCGGCCCATGTCCATGTTCGTTAATAACTACTGAGAGTGTGAAGTAAAGCCTCAGAGTTTGGGGCGGAGCCTGGAGGTCCTCGTGGTCGGGATGAGATTTTTTTTTTTGGATTTGATAGACTTTTAATGAACGCACACTTTCGCGCGATACGAGGTGTGGCGGACATGGTTTTTTCTTTACTTTTGACGATCTCGTGCACTGATTCGAAGGCGATCGAATCTTTTAGGGAATTGCCATCGTTTGATCCTGAGCGTGGAGGATCGACGTGTTATTTGTATTTTTTTTTTTAAGTAGTTTTTATGTTTCGACTTTGTTGGACTTCATTCTCGTGAGAAATTTTTGTTGTGAATATTGTTTACTTCGAAGTAAAAAAAAAAAGTTTCAATGTTATTAATTTGATTTAGAATTAAATGGTAGTTTTGTTAAATGTATTTATTAAGTTAGACGGAAAATTTATGTGTTTTTTTAAATGTTCATTGATAGATTATAATTTGATGTATCTGTAAACAGATAGTAGAGAGATAAATTATTTGAAGTTAGTTTAACAAAAAAAGTAGAAGAATTCAGTGCACGCGATCACTTTAGCGCAGGAATACGCGTCAATCGAGTCATTATTCTTTTTTTTTTTTTTTTTTTTTTTTTAACAGTATTGAGTTAACCGGTGTCAAAATGACAATTTGTAAATGTCAAAGTAGAAAAGAAAACAAAAACTAGATTCGTAGTTAAAAAGTAGTGTCAAATCAAACAGCATATTCCTGAACTTGCCAAATAAACACAGGAATCGCGTGTGCACAAAGCGTCAAGTTATCTTAACAAATTTTCTACTTAACATTTCGGAAAAAGTGCCTTTCGAAGGGATTTTTCAAACGATTCAATGTATCAAAATTTTACATTTTCGTATGAGAAAAAAATAAATATATATTTTTAGAGACTTTAAATAAACATTTATAAAACAGAAAATCTATATCTCGGACAATAAATTATCACTTAAAAAATTATCGATCGTTCGTAAAAAATTGATTAAACTAGCCAACTTTTATAAAAAAGTAAAAAAAAATAATTTAGAAATTAAGCAAATCAAGAAATATAAAATATATACAGCGACAATCTACATCGAAAAGATTTTTCTAAAATAGAATTTCAGAGGGCACAACGACGCGTCCGTCGCACGAATAGACTTAAAAAAAAAAAAAAAACGCGATAACGCACTGATAAACTGTGATACGTAGATAAGCTACGACGGGAGTCGCGGCTAATGCGTTTCGTTTGCGCGCTGCAAACGAAATTTCTATTTGACGCCTTTACTTCTTTTAATTTTTTAGATAAAACGATATAGCGACTTCCCGTAATGTAGTTTCCTTCGTCGATGGAAATATCTTTTATACTTTGTACATCAGCATTTTTTTAATAAAAGAAAAAACGTATTTCCATCGCAAACATCGATGTTGGTAGATCACTCTGTACGGCTTGTCGAGTCGACGCGCTGAAAAAGTGTTTTATGTACTTCATTTGTCCCCTATCGTAGAATTTCAGTCTTGAAGGAACTGCAGTGAAATTAGTTTTTATTTATATGCAGTAGTTTGAGTATATATTGGGTGTAGTCTGGGTAAAAGTCGAATAATGCATACTTATTGTTGATTGTAGAAAGTTGATTGCGAACTGAGAGTTTAATTAAGTTTATATTAATGACATTATTCTTAGTTTGATTAATAATTTAAATGAACAAACTTTTTGCTTACAATATACAGTGTATTCTTCCAACCAATACTGTCGGTATTTTTTAAACATTTTTTGTTATTGTTTTTTTAAAATATTTTTTAATTACTTTCATGGAGAGATCACTGTGACAAAGGAAATGTGAAAAATGTATGAAAAAGACAATATTAGAAAATGTTAAGAAAATACCGACAGGAATAAATTAATAAAAAATCCACGCCTGGAAGAATTATTTAGACTTTTTGGATAACGTAATTTTAAGACAGTACGATATTTTGAATGTATGAAATATAAATGTCACCAATTAACTTAAATCTCTAGTCCTCAATTGACTTTCTTCACCAATTGTTAGCTATTAAGCCGTAGTATAAATTTTTATCGATTGAATATAAAAAAAGAATGCCTGTTACTTTGACATTACGAGAGTAAGCAAAAACGGATATTCTTATCTTCGAGTTTATAAAGATTGCAAAGCTAGATTAAACGATAAAATACACGTAGACGTAATTTTTTACGGTTAAGTAAGAATTCGTATACCAAATGTTGCGTAGAGAATAAAATAAGTAAAAGATTTTTCTTTTGCGGAAATTAATTTCAGTGCAGTCATACGTGTGTGTGTGTTCCTTGCCTAAAGACATCACTTTTATTTAGACTGTCACTGATTGCATTTTGCGTTTTATACGTTAAGAAACACTTGTTCTTTTCTTTTTCGCGGAGCCCCGTTGCGTTTTGTACTTTTAAACGTTCTTCTCTTTTTATTAGAGGTGCTATGGATTGTTTAACGAATTTACAACGAACTTAATAGGTGTAAAATGAAAACGTTCTACGCAAAAAAAAAGAAAAGGAACGAGATTCATTCTTGTCAGTAGAGATTTTGTCGATTTATTATTTTTTAAAGGATCCTTTAGCGAAGGACTACCGTAGTAAATGTTCGCGAATTTTTCTTTTCAATGTTCATAGCCCCTAGCTTTTTTATATATTGATTTAACTTGTTTCTTAGTGTTAAATGTGTTCTTTAGTTCGTACGGGAAGGTATTCAAAGTGACGTCCGAATAAATTATATTTGACTTCAAAGAAAAGTTTTTTTAACTTTATACAAGTTTAGTAATGTTTTTCGGTTTTGTACTTAACAATAATAACTTGCAGTTTTTTTCTGTTGATAAAATCGTGTTATTTAAAAATGTATGTTCTTTTTTTATTCTAAAAATTTCCTAATTAAGTATTATTTACGACGGCATATAATATGAAGACAAATTTTGAGTGCCTTCCTCGTTAATTACGTTCGATTCATCAGTTTATTCCATTTCTTCGCAATTTTTCTGTAATTATACACACGTTTATACATAAATTGAAGAAGGATTTGCTTTATGAAGAAAAAAAATAATAAAAGTGCAATTTAAGAAAAAAAAAACACATTACGCTTGCTTTTTTATTTATTAATCCCTCACTTTTCTTTCTTCCTATTCTTTTTAACACTGGTTTAATGGTAAACACTATACTCTTTTGGGTTTCTGTTGGGTAATTAATTCCATTTTTCTATTGCACCTTTTAAAGTAGAAGCAAAATATAATTAGTTATTAATACAATTAACAATAAGTAACTTATTTTGGAAATTTGATGGTATATTATAATTGTTCTAATTTTTAAGAAAGTATATAAATGTAAATGTTTAATTCAAATAAATTAGTATTTATAAAATATTACACATTGAATACACTAAAGGTCGATAGATTGAGCTCTCTCTTAAAAAAAAAGGAAATAGTTGCAGAATAAAAAGAGTGTCTTCTTTATTTTTTATCGAAAAATTAGTATTTCTAAATATTTCTGAGATTTTTCTAATGATTTTTGTATGAGAGCTCAAGAGTTTTGAAATCAATTTTTTTTTTTTCACGCAGTAATAAATTACTTTTTGATAAAATCTTAATGAAAAGTGAATCTAAAAATAAAAATAAAAATTCTGTATTTAACGCATTCCTTATGTGTAAAGAATTAAATAACACAAAAATACAGAAGATACTTTTTCAAGTATTCCGTAAAAGTTTTCAAATGATTTCACTTCACGAGATATTGAAACTTCATACATTTTCTTTCTTTTTTAATAGTGAGTTTCAAACTCTCGACTAATAAAGTATATTGTCAGTTATAGTAATAATTAAACAAACTTTTCTACAAAAATATTACAAAAAAATTTGTACTTACACTATACATCGCAGAGAAGAATAAAAAAAAAACACATAGTAAATTATTCAAGTCATAATTGTACACACAAGAAAACTACAAACAAAAATTCTGCCATATACACACAACTTGACAACATACCTCTTGAGCTCACGTTGTCATCATATATGGACCCCACTCCAAACACAACCATATCTCAGCATGCTTCAAAAAAAAAAAAAAAAAAAAAAAAATGTCCAAAACAAACTTATACAAAAGATATAAGGACTCGCATTAATTCCGGCTGTGTTTGGCACGATCAGCTCAACTTAGGCGGAAGAAGAAGAAGCAGCCGCGGCCGCTGTACAGCGTGGAGTACACGCAGCCGGAGCCGACGTCGACGGGCGGAGGTGTGCTCGCCGGCCAGGAGCACGACAACGTCTCGCCGAAGCCGATGACGCCGCGCCGGGTGAAGAGGCGCTCGGTGATATCGCGCGACGGCACGCGCCGCTCGAGCAGGCGCAGCTCCGTCAGGCAGTCGCGGCGCAAGAACCCCGTGAACCGGATACTCGAGCACCAGGAGAGCCTCTACGCGAATGCGCCCGCGACCATCGCCGGCCTCACCAATCAGAACGTCAGCTCCCTGTCCCAGGCGACCCTCAACTACGACAGGATCTCGGGACACTGGGATCGCGATAGGAATTCTGGTGAGTTTTTATTATTTATTTATTTATTTATTTAAGGACTATCAAGGCCTTAAGTACAAAATAGAAATTACAATATAGTAGAAAACTAAAACTAAAATAAGCTTAAAATTACCTTAAAATTTACACGTAAATGATCTTAGAGAATTCTTGAATTGCCTAATAGGACCAATTGGAGTTATATTCCTGGGCAATGAGTTCCAGAATCGCTTTACTCGATTAAGAGTAGAATAGAAACCAAAGTTCGAGTTATTGTGTTTCTTTTTATATATTTTTTATTTATTTATTTATTTTATTTTATTTTATTTATAACGAAAAAGGCTTATATAACGGTCTATAGGAAACAATATTTTCCGAGTGATATAGCAATTACCCACTTGGAAAATGTTGTTTCATAAGGGAGGAGACTATCGTCGACAAATAATTTGTTTTCCTTGAACATCCAGTTGTAGAAATTGTTTAATTAACCTTCTGATGTACTTAAGAGAAGAAGTACTGCCATTTTTTTTGTAAATAGAATTCCTTTTTTATGACTTTTATTTTTTTTCTATTTCTTAAAAACTTCGATTGAGATTACAGAAATATTTTGGATTATTAAAAGTCCTGGATAAAATTAATATTTAGTACTCATGGATAATTTATTCTCATCACCTACATTACAAATTTCAATTGAGTAAAAACATTTTATAAATGTCAATTGAGTGTTTTTGGATGATTTTATGATGTTTTTAGAAAATGTCTACGAATATTGGAAATGACCGAAAAA
>JAWWEN010000002.1:591400-612709 GCA_035582955.1 Sycophila texana
AGTACATTCCCCCTTTTAATCCCGTGTTCATTTATTTCACTGGTAAATGCAGTGAGTCGGCCTTGATCCCCAGCCGAACGTCACAGAGCTTAAAACCTTGCAGTTTACAAGCCCAAATATTTCCGCTTACTTTGGATAGTTTTACTACAGTAAAGACGAAATATTTTTGTTAAACAATTTTGCAATTACATATACCAAGCATTGGTATAGGAATTTATTAAACACTTAAAATATTATTGAAATTAAATGAATCAAATTTTTGTTTGTACTATGCTGCTAAATGCTTGGAAACGTAACTGTAACAAATTTTTAAAATTACTTAATGCAATTTATGTAAATCTGTTTTTAAGGCGATGAAAACTTCAATGTCATATTTCACAGTGCTGAAAACAACAAGATAACGAAATGATGAAATAATCATTTGTAATAAATTTATATTCTATAGAAGTATACATTCTCTCTATTTTTAAATAAAGCATTTAAGTTTTACATATTTGAATTTTTTTCTAATTTTAAAATTGTATCAGATAATGTTAAGTAACGCGAATTTCAGTTTTTGTAAAGCAAGTGTGAAATGGTCACACGAGGCTGAAATTACTTGCTCGTTCATGTATTTTACGCAGCTGATTTTGATCAACAAGCGTGCGCAAAACTGTACTTTGCGCACGGCGTGTCGAAACAATATTAAAAAGTACAAGAATATTGAAACAATATTATTATTAAAAACTTGTCAGAGACGCGTAATCGAAATATTCTTCCTTACTTCAGTGACTCTTAATTAAACTCGTCGCTCGGGGCGGGGAGACTATTTGAAGAGCTAAACGTTCTGGATTTTTGGGAAAACCCCGGCTTTCTACCGTTTGGTGATCGGATATACCGCTCCGCTCGGTCGAGCGTTGAACGTCGAGTACTCAGGTACTTATAATTATTTTATTACTGAACATTGCTAATAAGTAAGGATTCTTATTGTTCGCCCATGTAGTATCTGATTTCTGAAAATACGGGTTTTCCTAGTTCTGCTTAGATCGAAGCAGTCTGGTAGAATCGTGCAGTGACTTGTGCTTCTCTGCTTAATTTTGTTACCGTTATTTTATTTCGGCACATTTATTTCTTCTACTCTCGAGACGTCTTATATATTATAGCACTTTCTTTTAATATACTTTTATCTATTTAGCTTATTTGAATTTTCGCGCGTTTTAGGCTGTACTGCGGAAAAGAGACATGGCGACTTATACTTATTGAAGAAGAGCCTTCCTTTATTTCTACACGACTACACGCAGACACAGTGCCACAGTGGTTTACACAATTATACTCTTTCGTTGAGTATATTTGGTTGATCAGTGCTGTTGACGCTGTTGTGTGTCGTACTCATGGTTGTATCGCATAATTACAAATGAATTTATAAAACTCAAATATTATAACTATATCTAATAAAATAAGAACAAGTGTGAATATACTCAACTAACCTTACTCAGACGTGTATGTATACGTTTACTTTGCACAATACAAAAAGCCTATAAGAGAAAAAAGACATAGCTCCGGTGCATATCGTGCATTTCATTTCAGTAAGTACATTCTGACAGAGCCTATGTATGACAACGAACATAACCTTTCATATTAATAAATTCCTTAAAACATTTTATTGATAACGTGTTCAGCTAACATCTTGTTACAATTGAAACAGGTGATTACAATGTATACACTTTATTATTAACTGTTTAATGTACAAAATTCATTTTTGTGCACACGGTGTAAAAAAAGACGCAATTAAACTAAGCATATACAAATAGAGTATTATTTATGCATTATGTACTTTTCCTTTATTGTTGTTGAATTTTTTAACTTTAATAGTTGTATTAAATGCTTGTACATATTAGAGTGTACAATGCAACTGCTATTCTAATCTAAATAAAGTAAATCTTAAAAAATATTTTTTAATTTTTACACACGTTCAATTTGAACCTTGCTTCACTTATAAACACTTGTTGCAAACAAATACAACTGTAAACTTGCATAGAAATTCAGTTGCAACTGTTACAGTCGAGTAGTTCACTAGCCTGGTTATATAAAAATTACGGAGTGGCTATTTGTACCAAAAATTTACGTAATAACAATTTATATATTTCAGATTTCATTGCCACATAAACTAGATTAAACTAGACATTAAATATGTCTCCACCGATGGAAAGAATCCAAATTTTGGAAGCAATTGAAAAAGATATTATTCTTTGTTTGCAAAGTGCAGGTAAAATATAAATAACATAAATAACATAATAATAAATGAAATAAGAGTAAGAAAGAGAAATCAAAAAATTTGTTATTGAATAATAAATCATTGAACGAAACCAAAAATAAATTTTCATTATTTTTGGAAATTTAACATAGCACTTTTTTATTATCTTGCCTTTAAAGCAAAAAAGATTAATGTTTTAAATAAAATAATTCATTCAAAAAAACTAACTTACAAGCATATATTTGGAAGCTGTTAAGAACCAAATCAAATTACAGGCTTTAAAATAATATAAAATTTTTGTAACTTCACAAGGAATATTATTTAAAGAATAAAGATATTAACTATTCTATGAATCAACAGGTCAAGCTTTTATGGAACTAAGCAAAGATAAATCTAATTCAAAGCAAGCAGAAGTCCAAACTCATCAGTTTATAAAAACATTGGGACTTGTTGAATCAAAATTAAGTGATCAGATAAATTATTTAACTCAGGTTTCAACAGGTAAATATTATAAAATATATTTAACTTTTATTTAACACTTAAGTAAAAAATTACTTTCAGTACAAAATCTGTTAATTATACAATTAATTTTAAGTAAAACTTGAACATAAATAAATTAATTTCTTATGATTGAATCATTTTATGGATTGTATAATAAATTTAATCATTTTTATATTTAATAAAATTAATTCAAGCATAAAATGTATTAGGTTATAATAATACAAGTACACAGTAATATCTTTCAATTTTGAAAATATTTAAAATAGAAGTTTTAATTATTTGCTAATAAAATCTGTATCTCGATAAATGATTTCTAAATGGATATTTAAACCAGGCTTTCAATTAGTATGTTTCTTTTAAAAAATAATTATATTAAATAATAATGATTATACTTCAACAATCCATAAAAGAGGCTAATTAAAGTATACTTTCTCAGTTTTACATCTTGTATATTTGACTCTTAATATGTAATTTATAAATTTAAAAAAAATATTCACAAAATTGAACTTAAAATACACAAAGTTAAATTATTCTCATTATATTTATACAATAAACAAAAAGTTACATACACTGGATCTCAAAAAGTTTCAAGAGCGTGTGCTTATGCTTATCAATTTAGTAATAAACAATAACCAATTACATTGAATTGTAAATAAAAAACTTGATTTAGGTCAACCCCATGAAGGCTCGGGCTATGAAAGTCAAAAAGTATTACAAATGGCTTGGCACAGATTGCAGCACGTAAGAAGTAGAGTCGAAGAGCTGGAACGCCTTAAGAACAAGCATCTGCACTCGCGCAGCCTCGCGGCTATGGGGCGGCCACAGCAGCCCCAGCAGCAACAGCAGCAGCAACAGCAACAACAACAGCAACAACAGCAGATGACTTCTAACAATGCCTCTGTACAACAGCCCCAGACTAGCTCTACTACTTCGTAGTTCGTGCATGTAAGACCATAATTTTGGAATGCAGACTGAACTATACAATATTTTTAGCAAAATTTCTCTTATAATTAATTTTTTTAATCTTATGAAAATTGAAGGTTAGTAGATTCATTTTTTGATGGATCTTAAAAATCTTCAACTAACATTCTATGCCAAATGAAAATTTTAGTGTTAAAGTATTCTTTTCATAAGATTTTCAAGATCAATCTTACATTGAACGAAATGAATCTCTAGTACTTGAAAACTTAAAAAAAAAGAGCATTCTTTACTAAACTTAAATTTAATGCAACCCTTAAGTTCTCTGTTATTTCTTAAAAAAGCCATTGGTTAAAATTTTTATAAGGAATAGTAAAAAAAAGGCATTCATTGAATGCATTTTACAAAAAAGATACGCGCTCTTTATTTATTTTCTCTTGATTCGGGAGAAAAAAATTCATAAAAGACTGCTCTATAAAAATCTTATCGTCGTCATCACAAGTAACTAAGGCACGGTGCCGTCGATGACAGCCATGCTACGCTTGACAGTTGCAGCCAATGATAGACGAGACATTCTTTCCTCTTCCAGTTGTTTGCCCAATAGAGTGACTTGTGACTGAAGATTCATCATTTGATATTTCAGGGCTTTAACAGCTTCCGACAGGCACCTGTTAACATAAATGGCAATGTGAAATTGCTATTTGCATTTTGTACTGTTATAAATCTTTGTAGGGTTGCAATATAGTTTGTACAAAGGAGAATTAAAACCGAAGAAAGTGAATTATTAATGTAATTTTAATTTTAAGAAATTTGTTCATCGATTGTATTTATTACAAGATAATGTAAAACTATTGGAAAACTTATTTTTTTAAGATCATTACCTTCACTTTTAAATGTATATTAATGAATACCAATTATATTAATTAATTACCAAATAATTTTGTAAGATACTTAACTATATTTAATAGGACGTTCAATTTCTTTTTTGTAAAATATTTCACCGTGATCATAAAAATTATTATTGTTCTGTAATTGTACAAACGATGTTTTTTAAAGCGTAATTATTATTCTATGGTTCAATTGGTTTATTTTATAAAATAAGAAAACGATTTTTGAAAGGGAGCAAATTTTGGTAAAGTGAATTTAAGATAAATTAATACTATACTGAAAAATTAAATGTGAAATGTTTTCCTAAAAATAAATTCTGTAATTTGTCATTCTCTACTGTTTAATAAAAATTTATTTATTAAAAAATAAATACCATGTTAACTTCATTTTTAATGTTAGTTTAAATTATTTATTAAAAATTATTTATAATTTTTTTTCCATTATAGTATGTAAACCTGTTATTGTGTTAAAAAGAGTTATATTTCATTTTAACATATTTATAAAAAAAAATTAAATTTTTTTACATGCTTTTATTTAATTAAATGACTTTCTTTAAATGTACAGGTAAACCTATAATTAAACACATGTTTGGTTAAAATTAAGTTATAAAAAAATATTTTAACAAAAACGGCAAAACTTTCTATTTACAAGCAAAAATTAAAATCAGCCAAAAACAACTAAAAGTTGAATAAAAAAAGTCAGTAGGCAAACGATGCAAATGCAATCATCTCAGACTCAAATTTAAACATTCCACAACAACAAACGATTTATTCAAGATAGATTCGACATCTCCGGGTATAAATGATACGTACCTGTTCTCATATGCATCCCAATTTGAGACTCTACTATTCATAAACGACGATCTATCGTTTACCTTATGAAGGGGGTCGAAATCCAACATAGCTGAAATTTCATATAATCATTATGATTATAGTAAATGGCGATATTAGCAGTCATCGCAGATGTTTTCAGATGGGAATATTTTTCATAGTATTTGTTTTGACATTTATTTCCTTGTTTTACGTTGCTTTTTGTGTCAGTACTCGGTTATTTGGTTGAACACTGAAAAGATTTTGCCTCCAACTAACTCTATCGAATCGACAATATTCTATCACTACTGTAAACACCACATAAAATTAGTGTCATCGCGTCAAGCAATCTAATTATTGGCCTGTTAAGACAAAAAAAGCAAACACACACGCACACACGTCTGTTCAGTTTTACGTCAGTGAAATTTTATAAAATACATATCTGAGCATTTTGCAACCAGTGATATTCACAACACAAAGTTTTATTTTTTAAATAATTAACAAAACCACAATTTCACGGATCTATTAGTAGCTCTGTGTTAATAATAGTGAAATAAAGCAATAAAATAAAAATTCTTATACTGAAAAACCAAGCAAAATTTACATTAAAGCCTAATACCTGGTGCATTACTTACCAGAGTGTACTGTGAACCTTGCATTAGCTGACAAACAATATCCTTCGATTACTCTCAAAATCGATGCGTCCTCCTCAAACTGTCGTTCATCTGTAATGAAGTAAACAAACAAGTATTGTGCAATTTAATTTTTTGTTCAATTGTCCACGGTACTTTATGACTATTGAGAAAATTATGTGATTATATTGAGAAAAAATAAGGCAAAAAGTGAATGCTTACTGCACGCTTTCGTCGAGCGACTGTTTTCGACGGCGTCTGGCTTTCCAAAAGATTTTAGCGCGTAAATCGGTGGTGCTGGTCTAAGTGAAGCGAGGCTCCAAGGCGTCTTAATCCCTGGGGACGATGAGTGTTCCGCTGCTACTGTCTGAAGCTTCGAATTCAGGCTGCTTGACTGCATCACAAAAACAAAATTCATTAAGAACCCTTAAGAATTTTCGAAACATGGAAGGGGAGTACAATGTATTTATATAAATAATTTCAAGTCAGTGACAGAGAGCATTGACAAATGTTTTGCAATCGCAATAAAAAAAATGCTCATAGGGCAGTCACCTTATGCATAAAGAAGTCATGAATATTATGCTTCAGTGGCCGTTTCATTCACTTGAAAACATATACATGTCAAAAAACATAACGTTTCAGTGGTCGTCCCAATTATTGACCACTCCAAATTTTAGTAGTTCCTGTGAGCTAAGTTATATACAGGTGTACATACAAATTTTCTTGCATGACTTACTTTACAATGTCACATTTTATGTACAATTTTATATAACAAGAGTAGTGTGCATAATGAATTACAAAGAAAAAATGATTCGATTATCTACAAATATTTTGAAGTATATAAGAAAAACACTATTGTAAATTTTTAAACATTCTGAAACGTAAGGAAATGTGCTTATAAAAATATACATACATGTATCATATATAAAAGTAAAGATTAAAATATTTTTAATTTTGTTCGATTTAAACATTATACTTATAAAAACTATGATCAATAATAGGGACAAGTACTTGGAATATTTTTTAGTGCGGTGACCATGCCTTTTAGTTATAAAAAAATGACTACAGCAAGGCTTTCTAAATTTGATTGCGCAGATGACAAATAAATGTATAAAAGATCACATTATATAACAATATGTAAAAATCATCAGCTCGAGCAACCAATCCTGCGATAAAATGACAAGATTCACTAATTCAGATTTAGTGACATAATGCTGCATTGCTAAAATATTCACTTTTGCTCCAGTGCTCACTCTTGCTAAGAGCAAATATCATCCAAACTTCTTGCGGCAAATCAAATGCATTCGCTCTATTTATTTTATTCCATTTTCCGGCATCTCCGTCGTTCAGTTAGTAACCAACAAAAATAAAAACGTAAATACAAAGCAAAAGCATACTTCTCACAACATGGCTGTGTGAAAGAACAGATTTCAAAAGCGGCGTAAAAACTTGGTTCTTGGTGATGTGATGATTTTCGATAACAAAAATTAGTAATAGCTCGGTAAACGAAAAAGAATTTAACTGAATTTCTAAATCTCTGTCCCCTAAGACTCTGAAGTAAAAGTGGGAGCGACGTTAAAAAGTAAAAATTAACACGACTAAACGATGGAAGCGATCAATGATCAATGCGAAAATTAATATCGACGTGCAGTATGAAATTCTAGATTCAACTAACAATAAGACGCATTACTCATTGCAAAACAGTGCTCTAGTAAAAGTAAATTATGACAGCGTAAATGTGATCATTTTTTTCGAACGCAAATAAACGTTAAACGTAGAGTACGACAATATAGCAGATTTTAACAATAAAATAAATCCATTTTTATTACAGTGGTCTTTTAAAGTAAATACGCAGAATAACGACCAGAGTATTTCATGGCACTTATATAACGCAAGATATTTAATTACAGGATTGTAAAAGTTACGTTAAAGAAAAAGAAATCAACTCTCGCTAGTGTAAATCCTCAATTATCAATCGCTTCGTTACAAATTCATTTGCATTCTTCTTCGTTCACCGCGTCAAACTCAAAATCTGCTTCGTAGTTATAAAACAACGAAAACAAAATGTAAATCATATTAAAACAAATCATAAAAAAAGAACACGACTCTCGCCACGATCTGATGGATGAGAATGAAAAAAAAAACAAAGAGAGACAAAGTGAGTGTGTGCAGTCGAACGAGAGATTATTGAATGATTAAAAACGCAGCCATGCCATGGAAGAGCTTGCCTTGGTCGGTCATCGGGATGGGCCTCTTCAGCCACCAGTGCGCGTACAGCCCCGAGGTAAAGACCTGGCCAGTGCCAGTCGCCTGGACCTCCTCCTTGTGCGTTTTTCGAGCGAGCGGCCTCCGGCCCGGGCGCCTGGGCTTTGGCTGCCCATCGCGAGGCAGTGGCTGCGTCAAGTGCTTCTGCCTCAGCACCGAGAGCTTAGCGAACCTCGTCTCTGCCACCTCCACTTCCACCATCTCTGTTTTCTCCTCCTCCTCCTCTTCCATCGCCTCTTCATCCTCGTCTTCTTCCTCGGACAATTTGCAGGTGCAGTTTTCGAGGTCTTCCTCGTCGCTACTGACAATGAGTGCCTCGAAGGCAATGCGGGGCGCGTCATCGTTCGTCCTGGAAGTGAGGAGGCTTTTGCAGGCACTGGGTGACGACTCAGAGGAGCTGCTCTGCCGCGGTGTCGAGCCAAACGGCGAGCTGCAGATACACTGATTCTCGAATTTGTTCTCGTCGTTTTCGCTCTCGCTGTGCATCGCGGCGCTGCGGCAGAACTTGGCGTAGCCGGAGCCGAGCTCGGCCGAGTGGTACTGGAAACTGTCGGCCATGCCGGAGTCCGAGGACCTGGGGCTGGGCGCGAGGCCGGAGGCTGCGCCGCGCGGCTGTTGCCCTAGGGAGCGCCAGTTCTTCGAGTCCGCCTCGTCGAGGCTCGACAGGTCGACGAGATGCTGGTGGAGCCGATGGTGATCCGGTAGCTCGCGGGACACTCGGTACGGCACCGAGTCGAAGTTTGGCACGATGCAGGAGCCGCCGGCTTGGCTGCTCTGCGGTGGCAGGCTGCGGCTGGTGGCCTCGGGCACCGACACCGGCGGCTCGCTGCCGTAGACGGCGAGGGACGTCGAGCCCGAGGCCGGCGGGAGCTGCGCGCTCTGAGCCTCGAGCGGCGCCGCCAGCTCGTCGAGGGCGTACCTCACGTCGAGCCTCAGCGTCGAGGACTTGCGGGGGGGACGCGTTTGGGGCGCGGGGGCCGCCTCGCCGTGAGCGCGAGAACTGCTCGGTACGAGGGCGTACGTCACCAGGCAGCACTTGCGCATTCGCACGGTCGAGAGGTCCGGCCGGAATATGTACTGGAAGTAGAGGAGCCGCTTCAGCAGCTCCGCGTGGATCAACCGCTTGCGGACCAGGCGGGCGAAGAAGCGCGACAGCCGGGTGTACGGGGGGTGGGTGCAACAACTCACATGGGACAAATTCGTCGCCGGTGAGCGACTCAGCTCCGAGCTGCGGCTGCTTATCTCGTCCTGATTCAGCAGCTCCATCCAGTGCTGACGCTCCTCGCGACTCGGGCACACTACCATCATGCTTTCGATCATCGGACCTGTGGAATAATTTTTTGAGATTAGTTTTGCTGATTAATACCGCTCTTTTTGGATTAGAAGCAAAATGTATTTTTCGTAAAGTATAGTGCGATGTCTTGAAGGTCATTTTTTATCGCTCAAGTGTTCGTCTTGGTATGTTTTATCTGGTACTCGTGATTTCGATCTAATTTTGGATTGGATCGTTTCAGTGGTGAGTAAACTGTGAAATATGTGTTTTACGTTTTATGTCTCGCATACCGATAGGTACAGGCACTTTTGGCCAACTGGACAAAAATGTGCGTCATAGTTTAATATTGTCAGATGGTGCATCGTATTCTTCAGAAGATGCTTCACTCTCTTTTTACTTTTAACTTACCCGATATTTCAAAAGCATTTTTTACATCTTCCGATTGTTCTACCGCTACTACGTTGATTCCAGTTAATGGAAGTTTTCCCTAAATGGAAAAAAGTAACATGGTTAAATAGTTAAACTAAAATTAACAATTTGTGTTAATAAATTTTACATTATTACCTCATA
Organism: Sycophila texana; assembly: GCA_035582955.1. NCBI lineage: Eukaryota > Metazoa > Arthropoda > Insecta > Hymenoptera > Eurytomidae > Sycophila > Sycophila texana. The sequence continues at coordinate 601,490 of JAWWEN010000002.1, forward strand.
TACAAAAGAACTCATTCTCGCACTTGTGCTAAGGACAAGTAAAGTGGTAGGAAATAGTACAAAATATCTATCTCTTCGGTCAACTCCAGTGGCAAGTATTACTGGGCCAACGTGAATTATATCTCCCAAGACATTCAATTCCTCGCCTTCCCAACCCTTAACGCCACTTGTAAGTATTTGTAAAGCAAGCTCACGTTGCTTTCTAATTGCTGCACATCGATCCTGTAAGAAAATAAATATTTTTTTCATGTTCTTTCTCCATCTTATTTGAAAATGAGTTATTTTAATCATTGACTTACAGCTATGTCTCTATATACACTAACACTACGTTGAGTATCTCCCCTATCAGGATGATTTTTCTCTGTATGCCTCTCCAGTTCTTGTAGCATAGCAGAATACTTGTCCAGTCTTCGAAAAGGTTTACTAAGACCAGTAGTTAATACTAATATTCCAGGACTAATTGCACCACTCCTCTCCATAAATTCATTCAATTCATCCCTATATTATTAAAACAATAATTAAAAGATTATATTAAGGCGGTATGAATTCATTTTTAAACTACATAAAAAAAGTAGAATACCTGTAACGATCTAAAATACAAACTGCTTGTGGATGACAATTGCAATAAGTTGTGTGAATAGATTTTAATTTAGTAGCTAGCGTAAGGAAAATATTTCCTACTCTAGCATCTGGTCCTTGTTGTACTGCACTATCTAAACTTGCTAAAAGTCTCTGATGAGATTCTAATACTTCATGTATGTTTCCTATCAATTGCTTATACTCATCTTTTTTGAGTCTTAAACAAATTAAGTAAGATAAATTAAATTTCTTTTTTATATGTAATATAAATTGTAAAAATTAAAATTTTTCTTACATGTTAGTTGTTTCTAATGGTTGAAGGAAATTGCTAACTAATCCCTGAAGCTCTGCCACATTGGCTCGTTCAGAGTCAACTATATCTTTTAAAACTATATCTCGATTTAATGTTTGATGCAGTGGAGAATCTGGTGAACTTTTCTCTGGTGATACTTTGGCTGAAGCTGAACCTGAGTCTGCAATAGAATTAATTGTAAACTATATTATTCTACAAAAATTTTAAAGAGTTAACAGAATAGATTATCAACAGATAATGAAAGCAGATGACTGTTTTAGTTATTAAATGTGATAACAATTATTTTGATTAAAACATATGTCTTTAAAGAAATGAAGCGTTAGTTTTGTTATGCATACTATCAATTTCAAGAAATTAAAAAATATGGAAAGGGTTTTAAAATCAGTATTTCTTGAATGTATATATTCAAAAGCATATATGATTAACTATAAATACAATGTATTTAAATAATTGGTTAGTATTTTCTTTCAACAATAATAAATAATGGCATTAGTGAATAAAATGAGTAGTGAAACATGTACAAGATCCATGCTTAATAAATTTTCATAATTAAACTGTTTTAATAATACCTTTAACTGCAATCAAAGTATACAACATTGAATACAACACTCTTATTAGTAATGTTAGATGAATGAGTACCTGAATCGCTAAAGCTGAAACTTTGCAAAGATGTACCTGGAGCTTTATACTCTTTGACATAATTGGACGGAAACCAGCCAGTTTTTTCTTTAAGTGTTCCTTCCCACCAGCCTCCATCATCTGTTTGAGTTATTGTTATAATATCACCCTTTTTGAAGCATAGCTAAAAAGTAATAATATCAATATTAAAAAAATATTATTATTATATTTTAGAAATTGAAACAAAATAAAAATCTTAATCAGCCTTTCTTATTTTACAGAACTAGCTTACTTATACTTAAGAAAATTTAAGTTGCAAATATTAGATTGCATTTAGCATAACATATGAAAATCAGATAAATGCAGTATTTAATGCAGTAGTGCTATTAGAGCATTCTAGATACGTTACTCAGATGGAGATAAGGAGTTCTATTTTTGTTTGAAATATATGTTGAATGAAAAGTTGAGAAGTATGCACTACCGACTGCATATATTTTCTATTCTAAAGATAAATTTCAAACTACTGCATCTGATGCATCTTTATTATGAAACAACGTATTAAAAATAAAATGATATTAAAAAAAAAGCCAATAAACTCTGAATTCCTAGTCAACACTCAAGAATGCAAAGAAAACAAGTAAACGTATTTCACTCAAACTTAATTAGCAGTGACTAATTAGTACAAAGTAAATGAAAACAGGGAGCATCGATGAATGAATTCTCATAGCAATTTCGACAAGCAATACAAAATAATATTCCCAAAAAAAAGCGCAGCACTGCAGATCAGTAAGTGGGTGAAAGAAAGGGGGACAGAAATGAAATATGGGCCAAGAGCAGTAGGGATGAAGCAGCACCAACACAGGGGAAGCACACACGCACAAAGTGTCCACCAAACCAGAGACATCACGACTACAAGCCAATGGACCAGCGTACCTCGTCGTTGTTCTTTCCCTTGAAGGAGAAGAGGGCTGTGACGAGCTTCGGTCCCTCGGACTTGGCCATCTTCGAGGCTATCTAAAAACAGAACATTATCACAGAGCGCGAAAAGCGAGGAGTGCTGCCTCGCGCGAAGTGGAGAGGAGTACACGACAGTCAAGGCGACGGAGCCACTGCTGGCTCTCGTCGTCACCTCTTTTTTTTTTCTCCTTCCGTCCTCTTGCTCACTCGCACTTTACCTTGAAAAGGTCGTAACACCCAAGGCGCGCGGCCGTATCAAGGCATCTGAGCAGCCACCCCGCGGAGTATCCCACCTGCGCAACGCGGAGAAATCCGCCGTCGTGCGAAAACCCTCGGGTTTTTCCGGCCACGAGTCGCCTCTTGCACGCGCCACCCGCGAACTGGCTAATAATATATGAAATTATAATGTCGCGTTTTCGGAGGAACTGCGGCTATAAATAAACGGCGCGCGCTCTGAGGCGCCTGGCTCTACCTACACACACCCGCGCACGCCGCGAGAGCTGTCAGAGATCTTACGCTCGTGCGAACGGGTGGAAACGTCGAAATTTTTGTCGGGGCTGCTGCGGAACGCGCAACGCGACGAAGCGGATCTCGCGCCCCACTCTAGACTGACTGTATGTATGCGAGTACCAGCCCCTCCGGGCCTCCGCCGATGAAAGCGTACTTTTCTTATTTATCTTCTAAATGGCTGTCAGGCTTCTTTCCAGCTGTGCTTGTGCTCCATTCCGCAGAAACAGATCTTTCTATTGGAGCAGACTAGTGGATCTGACTCTCTAGAGGAGATAAGGGTATGTTAGTAAAGTTCCTGTTCAAACTTTCAGTGAATTGATTGTTAAGAAAGACGCGACGTTGTGTAAGTAGTTTTTTCTAAGAAAAAATCTGGAACCATTCATGATTAAACCTCAACGACGTGTACGCGAACCAATAAATATCTTAACCTCTGCTTTTGGGCTCCACGCCCTGCACTGAGCAGCAGACGCCGGTCAGCGGTGGTTCTCAATTCAAGGCGCGGTGATTGGTTGACCACGATCGATGGCGCGAAAAATACCGTGTTTTGAAATTTGTAATAAAGTTTCAATTTGTTTACAAAAATTAATTGACGGCGGTTGTTTTTCTTTACAAATGAACTAAATATTTTCATAAGACAAGTTTAACAACATTTTTTAAGGAGAGTTAAGAACCTTTTCTATTTATTTTATCATCGTTTACAAAAAGGAATATTGTATAAGGTCATTTTCATCAACTAAATAAGTACAACCAATGTTTATAAAACTTAACAATATTTATTAACAAACTTATGTACTATAACGTGCGATACACAATTTCTCATTGATATTTGGATAGTAAAACGTTTAATAATAATTAATTACCATAAATTCAAAATTTATTAATTTTATTACAAAAAAGATTGATTATAATCTTTTATTATAATTTTTTACTTATCAAATTATTTACATTTTTATTGAAATATGTACGTAATACGTTACGTAGTTTTTATAAAAAGATGGTAAATGTAAATGTAAAGAAGGTATTATAAATACTATGAAGAAATAAAAAGATAAAATACTGAATAGTAACTACTAGAACTTTGTTTTCAATATTATAAATAGTATTTCTATTGTTTGCATTACGTAGCATTTAGCTTTCACTATTCTCATCAGTATATTAATAAATTCCATCAAATCCAAGATATTACTGATTTTCCTACTTCCATGTTGATGCACATTTGCTCCAAATCATTGGGTTCATCTTTCTCAACCACTACTAACTAATTGTTGTGCATTAGTTATTAATTGTTAACTTGCATGGTGCTTACGTTTGTAACATTCTTTTTCAGTTATTATAATCTACATTCTGCAATTTTCCTAAACGATTTTAACTTTCCTTCATATTACCATTATTGTAACATAGCTAAAAAAACTGTAAAAAAAAGCAATGAATAAATAAACTATTACTACTACATAAATACATAAATAAGTAAAATTGATAACAAATAAATTCAATTTTATCTTTATCAAATCGCGAGTTCGTAGTAAGTAAAAGCAATTGGCTTGTAATTTTTATGGTGTGCTATTTTCCTTTTCTTTTTTAATTCTTAATAGGAACTCCGACAATCATTTGAAATCCGCGAAAAAATATTACTTACGCACTTACAGAAGATTTCTAAGCGTGCACTCACGCAGTGCCATTGGGATTTCGCATCCTGACGTTCTCTTGATTGCTGAGTTCGTCGTCTTCGAATATGGGATTGTCGTATGCTTGTTGAATTCCAGTGGGTCGTCTTTGCGGCCTGGACGAATTGTCCACTGCGTAAAAGCTGTTCATCTCGGCCGGAGCCGATTCCGACTGTCGTGCCTGCAAAACTGAGCGTCGCTTCTGCAGCTGCTGGATCGCCAGCGATGCTGGCCTCGACAGCAGGCTATTTCTACTTCCTGCGCATTGCATATTAAAAGTTAAAGTAGAAGTTAAAAGAGTAAATTTTAAAAACTATATAAAGACATCATTTTTTATTAAGATTTTATTCAGATCAATTTAAAATCAATCTAAAATTCTCCCAGGGGTTCCTATTTGAAAAAATAATTTGACCTTCAGATGGCCTTGACCCTTGACCGCAAGGTCGTGGAAAACAACAAAAGTTCACCAACAGTTTTGTATTTAAAGTTTTTCTCCCATCTCCCTTAATTTTCGAGACACCCTGTATATTAGAAAATTAGTTAAAGAAAAATTTACCCGCTTGATTCGCTTCGCCTGTATCCAGGGTCTTCTTGAGTTCGCTACTGAATGTAGAGTAGGATGGCTTGCGATTGTTCGAGTTGATGGTCTGATGTATGGTCTGGCGCTTCCTCGGCGGTACCGTGCTATTATGGCCGGATTCCGCCGTCGGGGTACGGTCAATATTCCGCTGTAGTTCCTTCATAATCTTCTGGGCCTCCCGCTCGATCATCGCCTCCTCCGATAGTTCAGCAGCCTTAAACCAAGGTTTCACATTATTAACTACATTTTATGCTGGTAATCTATTTTTAAAGGATTACATTCTTATTGAATATTACGTTTTATCCTTCTAAGTTCATAATCGTACGTTTCGAAGAATTCCCTTTCGCACCGAGACCGTAAATTACTGTTTAAAATTATAGTGACAAAATGTATTTTTTAAAACAAACCTTGTCGCAGCAGTACCATTCTATCGCGACTTTAGCCATGATATGAGAGAAAGTGTCGAAGCGATGGAAAAGCATCGCTACAAATTGGACTAGTAAAATACTGAGGAATCCTAGAATGAAGAGGCAACCAATTGGTTCCAGTTTAAGATACTCCTTATCGATTTTTACCTGTGTAAAAAAAAATTATTATATATTCTATGCATTGAAAGTAAATGTATAGTAACAGCGAATAATAAAAATATTAAATTGGCAAGAGCAACAGCATTCACTGTTTTCTTTTAAGAAAATTACATTACATTATTTTAATGTAACATCCGCGGGGGGTCTACACCCCCAATGGCTATCTTCGATTATATAGCTTTAAAAATCGATGTAGGTGTTGTATAATGTATTAGACTTACTATATGCTTATCGTTGTCGTAAGTAATGTTGTACTTCATTCCTAGTGGCCACTTTAAATGTAACTGGTCTTTATTCAGTTGCATCAAGAATATAACAAGAACGAAAAGGGCGTTGATCATGAAAAATTTAAATAAGTACTGGTCCCTCAAATCCGTCACTTTTTCAGCTATCTCTCTCTAAAGTTGAACCATATGATTAGATTATTTTTTATAATAAAACGTAAATTTTTGTTCTCCTATAATTAGTACTTGACTTTTATACTATATTTTTCAATAGCGATATAATCCAATATTCAAGAATGATTAATGTTCTAAAGAAAAATTAAAAAAAAAAAAATACAAAATAAGAAAGCAAGAAAATCTTAACGAATTGAGTAAATTCACAGCTAATATATAACAAAAACAAAAAATAATCTCATCACCTCTCGCTTTTCATCCTTATCGATGGGATCGAGATAAGTGCTAATGAACCTTTTCCAAAAGGTCTCCTCCTCGGCCTTGAGGTACTCCACCTCGCCCTTGCCGAGGTCCTGGCCGTGCATCCAGTTGGGCGCGACAAGGAAATTGGACTCGCTGCCGACGAAGGAGCTCGCCCCGACGCTCGCACCGTCGTCCAGTTCGCTGTCGTAATCATCGGAGTTCGAGCTGTTATCGTCGTCGTCGTCCAGGAGGCCACTGGAGCTCGGTAGTGGCTCCGCGAACGTCACCCCGCTTACGATGGGCCGCGACGCGGCGCCGCCAGGGCCCAACTCCTCCGGTTGGTTGGGGTTCTGGTGGACCGTTTCTCGCGCTGGTCTACTGGAGGCGTTGTCTACGGTTCTTTAAGTTTCGTGATCCTCTTTTTATTTTACGTTAGACATCGATTTTTTTTTTATTCTTAAATAGCTATCGGTTATTCGACCACGTGCTCATTATGCACTGCAGAGATCAATTTTACAATCGATTATCGGAGTTTTAATAGTTATAGTATGCAAAGAAGTGTGTATACATTTATATATGAATGGAAAAAATTAGCTGAAAGTAAATACAAACCTCTCCATTTCATGCAAGCGCGTCTCAATTCTCGCCAGCGTTGAAATAATGTCCTTCAGTTTAGTGTCATCTTTCGGCTTGTCTTGAGTGCACAGTATGCACTTGAACAAATTAGCAAAGGAGAATTCGATGGAACCTTCGTCACCCTTACTACCTGGTATGCCGAAACTTTTCAATGAAGAAACACCGGCTTTCTTGGTTGACTGCTGCTGCTGCTGTTGTTCAGCTTCCTTCGAAAAAATTAATAATTAATTCACCTGCCCCGTAAAGCACGACTATCAGAATTTGAATTAATAATATTTTATAGTATTTTATTAATTATTTGCATTAGTGAAATGATAAAAACACAAAATAAAATAGTGAAATTTGATATTCTTGTGGAAAATTTCACTTTATAAAAGCTTTATAGTGAAGATTAAGTTATAGTAGCTGATGAATTAAATAAATAAATAAATCGACCTGCAAAAAAAATCTTCATACGAAGACCTAATTTCAATCAAGTCTGAAAGAAATCAGTTTCGATAAAATTTGTGATTCGGAGTTCTTGTGCGCTCCCAGTAAATTTCAGGGAAAGTGCACCAAAAGTATAAAAAAAAAGGAATCACATACTGGTACGGCGGCAGCCGCCTTGGGAGCACCTCTAGTGCCCCACGTAATGTTGTTCATGTTGAAGAGGGAGAAGATGATGAGGAGCATGTACATGGAAGGCACGGTGACGTAATAAATCACTCCATAGAAGAGACAGGTCCACTCGAGGGGATGTAAGAAACCCGTCAGTACGAGTTCGGAGGCGACGACCAGGAGAAGGAGAGTAGGTGGGGCGAGCCAACCATCCTCCACTATCTGGATCATTATACCCACCAACACGACTATCATCACTAGACCGTAGATAGCTGCTATTATCCTAGCGAATATGAGCTGTAAGATGGACATATTAATAAACGAATTAATAAAAAGAGTTAATAGATAATTGTTGACTAAAATAACTTAACAATATCTTTTATTATCTATAAAAAGTCTTTCATAAACTGTGTTATCAACTTTTTTTTTATAATTTGTTTTACATATACATTTATTTAGTGTACAATATGTAGAAAAAAAATTCTTTACCTGAGTTTTCTCGTTGCAGAAGTAACAGATAAAGCAAAAGATAATGACGGGAATGAGATTGTAGCCAAAACTGGGCCAGATTTCAATTCGAAAAGCGGATACGAACGCGCCAACGAGCATAAGAAATATCGTGCCAGGTCCCAATACTGTGCTTCCTGTTACATAAAGCACATTTTACATTAATCGCACCAAAAAAAATATTTGTCATTCTATAAATATATTTTTTTGAGGAACAAAAATTTGTTTTTTGCAGTAAAGCTAAGATGACGCACCCATCAAAATCCATTGATAGGCAATGTAGAGCCAGGAAATGTCTCGATTGTTTTTCTTCGTTTCCGAGGCCGTCGCAAGCAGATCGAAAATATTGGCAACCGTCGAGGGAATCCACCGACGGCGCTGAATGAAAAAGTCATCGAAGGTCTCTGGAGCGTGTGTGTAGGCGTCACTGGCAGCCGAATATTCAACCTTCAAAATTAAATCAATAGTTGTCGCAATGCTTGCAAAACAAAACGCAATTTTTCGCGGAATCTCTTACTTTACTTGGTTGCATTAAAAATCACAGCTGTACTTTATTTGAACTATAATTAAGGAGAGTTTCTCATTTTACTCCCTTTTGGAAAACGAGGTTTTTATACCAAAATATCGATCGATATATTCATTTAAATTCATATAAAAATGAAAAAAAAATTATATGTTCAATGAGCGTACCTTGTAGCCCATCTGCAGTAGCAGAGTACAAAGCCAGCGATCCTCGCCCTGATCGTACTGGATGAAGTGGCGGGCCTCCGAGGGTACAGTCGCGTACTTCCGCATAACGTTGTAATCCATGAGAGCCTTAGCGCGGAACAGAGCGAAGCAGCCAGGGCTGCAGAGGACGCAGCCGATGGTGTGCTCCGTTGATTTTTGCAGCCAGTGGCCGATCGCGTACTCGAACTTCTGGAACCAGACCAGCGGGCCTGCCGAACTTACCGATTACTTTATTTTCTTATTGATTATTCTTTTTTTAATTCATTTCTAGAGTAATAAATCATCGTGAACTTTCGTTTAACCTTTCTCATCTTTAAATTTGTAGGTATATAAATTTATGATAAAAGCATATTTGTGCGAATTTGAATTAATTAAAGTAGATTCTATTCTACTATTATTAGGTATTTTAAATGACCCTTGGAGTACTTTCTTAATACAGAATTTTTCAGATTAGAAAATGCAGTAGATAATTTTTGTTATCAATAAATAAATCATTTGCGTAAAAAATAACGAAGTATCGTTGAAAAATCACCTTCTCCTAATGGATGAATCCTACCACATGCCGACCCTAAATCTTTGTTAACTCTCATTCTGTCGACGAGTATGCGGACTGCACTTGGCCTGAAGTCAATGTCGCCGTCGAGAGTCAGAATGTACGTATTTTCGGCTATTACTTCTTTGCGTTCTATATCGATTGGCAACTCCATCAGCCGGTATCCCAGTAAGTAGTACATGTACATGACCTGAATACCAATACAATTTTAAGCGGTTTTACATAAAAAAGTATTATACCAAAAATATTTAACATAAAAAAAATATTATTTATGTTTTTTTATATACTAATTTTTGTTTTGTTTTAAACTTAAGTGTAGAGAAATATCTATTTCTACCTTCTAACGAGGGTAAATAAACAATTTCTCTTCTTTGAATGTCGCGACGGAGTTAAAGATGCAATATATAAAAAAACACCACTTACTAGTCATAAAAAACTGTTAATTCTAAACTAATGGAAAATTTGCTTATTTTTTCCTCACACAATTGCAGAAAAATAGATCACCTGACTCCAGCGCTTCCTCGTGCGAATCTTATTCTTATCCTTCAAATGGACGTACATCTTGGTTTGCTCCGGCAGGGTCCAGACGAGTCTGCCACCGTAGGGGGTGGGATACTTGGTCGGCGGTGTGGGCCGCAGGTTGCGCTTGCGGACACACTCCTCCATGGTCTTAACAAAGTCCACCACGTAGTCATTCACCTGCGTCCTATTCTCGCTGTGCGTGCATCGCACTTTGCAGCCGTGTACACACGTCAATGCGTCGTCGAAGAAAATGTGAACTTGAAATAAAATCAACGATTTATATAATTATACAAAAGAAAATATTTTCAAGGAAACTCAAAAGTTTATTTACTCTAGAAATTATTATGCTAGTTTTCAATAAATAGAATAAAATCTATGATAATAAACATTGTATAATACTGCATCTGCTGCAGTGTAATATATAATTTTAGTCAGTATCGACTATCCTTGAATCATACGTCGTATCCCCTTACAAAGTTAATACAAAATGCCTACTTTGAAGAGCATACAAATGAAAGTTACCTTCGAGCTCGTAATAATCGGGCGACATGATGCTGTACTGGTTTTGCAGTATGCGCATAATGCATTGATCCCGGTCGAGGCGCAGTATGCTGTTCAGGAAGTCCCTCATCTCCTCGGCTGTCTCGTGCCACATGGTCGCACAAGCGTAGATTCGTGTCACGTAATCCTCTTTGCGTATGTTTCCGTACTTCGTCTTAATCTTGATCGCGTCTTCCACGTGTCCTGTCTATTTTTATAAACGATTAATGCTAAATTAATGCTAAAGGATCTATTGATTTTCTTTATTTTTCTAAAACTCCTACGAAAATGTAGTACGAGAAACTTTGGATGTGCGAACAAGCGAATGTTTGTTCAACATTTTTATAATTAGTGAGTTTAGGATGTATAATTATTAAAATAGATAAAAATACAAGCTCACAATAAAAAAGCTGTCTGCGCCGCAGTTCAGACAATGGTATTCCGTTAGTTTTTGACCTTAAACGTGTATATCCATATCTCAAAATGAAATGACCTTTAAGTTGACAGTTAAGGTGGAAATTAGGTTCACCGTCAGATATACCCGTAGGAAAAAATCCTGCAAAATTTTCTGCAAAATTTTCTGCAAAATTTTCTGCAGAAGATTCTGCAAAAATTAGGCATTTTCTGCAGAATTTTTTGCAGGGTTTTCGCCTGCAGAAAATTCTGCAAATTTTTCATTAGAAATTA
>JAWWEN010000002.1:628258-639974 GCA_035582955.1 Sycophila texana
GTACATTTCCGTACGTTTCCGTACGATTCGGTACGTTATTGCGTATAGCACTATACGAAATGTCCAAATTGTAACAGCAACGTACGCGAACGTACGGAATCGTACCGAATTGTACGGAAACATAAGCAGATGTACTTATATATACTAAATCTTACAGTAATTTACGGGTATGTAATTCTTTTTTTTTTCATTCGGGTACGTTTAAGTAAGTCTTATATACACGTAAAAGTGTTGATGTAGGGTTATATTCACGTAGATACGCATGTGCTGAGTATTCCTTAAATCAACGTATTTACGTGAAGTTTTTGTGGGAATAGCCACTCGGTACCAAAAAATTACGAAAACACTTATACGTACAATAAACAATTCAAAAAGCGCGCCCTCGTCAAAACGACCGTGTGTCTGCGCATCTTCATCGGCTCGGCCAATAGCGGCAAACACACACACACCGATGGGTGCAGCAGCAGCATCACACAGTGGCTCTCGCGTGCGGATGTGGTTCTTGCAGCCAAGTGGCCGCAACGCACCCATACACTCGCGCTCGCCTCGTGCGTGCACATAACAGTGTACGTGCGGAGCCGTAGCTTGCGCTCCCGTTGCCAGTGGGTGAGTGTGTTTGCGCGCGCGCGGCCGATGTCCTCTCGCCGTCTCGAAGGTCCGTCCGCGAATCGTCCGCCCCCGCCGCCGCAGAGCCACTAGGAGACGCCGCAGCCGAAGGAGCCGACGGGGGCAGCCCCGAGCAGGACGGCGACGACGGGACTCCAGCACAGCCAGCCGCAGCAGCGCCGCGAGGTTAGGTACGTTGCTCTTGTGCGCGGATCAGTGGGAGCGCTCCCTCCCTCCCCTCCGCGCGCGCGCACCCAAGTCCTCGTGTGCGCCTGCTCTCCGGAGCCCGAGATACCCAAGTATAGCCCCGAAGGAAGCCGGGCCTCTTCGCCGAGGGTACGTGCAGTGCCTCTTTTGAAGGTTATAAGGCCGTCGGTGGTGTGCGCGCAGACTCTCGGTCCCTGGGAAAAAGACGTGCCTTCTCTCTCTCTCTCTCTCTCTCTCTCTCTCTCTCCTCGTGCGAAAGAAGGAGAGAAAAATATCGACGACGATGTGTGTGTGAGTGTGTGTGTGTGTGTGTTGTCCCGCTCCCCTCCCCCGCACCACCCTTGAGGGGAAACTCCAGCCGCACCACGTTGTTATACTTCCATTGTTTATGCGAGCGAGGGATCGGCCCTGCAGAATCGACGATCTGCCCGGGTTGAGAGGCTCGCGGGGCAGAGGGAGAGGGTGGGAGGAAGGGAGCGAATGTGTGTATGCGGTCGTCGTCGACCCAACCCCCCGATCGCCCCCTCTTTTCTCGGTCGCCTGCGGATCTCGGAGCTCGCGCGGGTGTGGCGAGAGTCAGCGGGTTCTTCTCTCCCTTTTCCTTTTGCCTTGGGACACGCGAGATCCGCTGCGACGGAGTATCGGATGTCGCCTCGGCAGCCTCGTGCTGCGCGCCAAGGTTAGGTCCGACGCCGCGCTACGATATACCTACCCGCTCCCCGTCTATATAACGTGCATGGACGACGAGCGGGAGGCTCACGAGGATCCCGACGGTTTATCTCGGCCGATCGCTCGACTGTGTATACTTGCTTGCTTACTTATAAGTATAGTGCATATTTGATTGAGATTGATTTGATCTCGCGGAGGTGAGCGAGCAGGTCTCGGGGGGAGTTTTATTTTATTTTTGTTCTTCCCTTTAACGGGCGGTGGTGTGTTATACTTTAAATTTTTTTTGTTACGTCGAGGCGCGCGGTGCGCTCGCGAGCGACTTGTTAACGCAATGCTCAGATTGTTGTGATAATCTTGTTTTGTTGCTAAGAAACAAACTTTGCAAACTCTTTACGATGAATTGGCAGTTTAAGTGCTGCTCTGCAGAATTACTTTAAAAAATGACGATGGGCTGGAAGCGGAGCAAAATTATGAGTAGATCAGTTTCGAAATACTCTCGGGGAGCCACTGACTTTGTTATTGGCAAGAGGAGAATTTTGTGTAACCATTATTGATCATTTGTTTTTGTTTTCGTCTGTGACTTAGCTACTGGTAGAAATCAATTACATTTAATGTTATTAGATTTTGCGGTTTAATTTGTGCAAATGGGTTTCAAACGTTGTTATCTGAAAATATGTGTTTCTCTGTTAATCAAGAGAAGCATTTTTGCATTTTCAAATAAGTCTTAAATGGATTTTACTTAAAAATAAATGATCTATTAATTTTAATTTGCAGAATTTGCTAGTAATGTCTGTCCCTCCATCATCATCCAAGGGAATTGCCAACGAAAAACCAGGTGGTACAAGCCCAAGTCCAGTGGAAATAGTTGAAGAGGTTGAAGTAGTTCCAGGACCAAGCACAATTGATCAAATACCTCTGCCACAGAATGAAGAGTTGGATGATTATGGAGAAACGGCTGACGAAGAGGAGGAGGAGGAAGAAAGCACAGAAGAAGATTGCGAGGTAGTGAGTGAATTCAAATAGTACTGTGTAAAAATGTGGAACATGAAATTTCATAATATTCCCCTTTACAGATCAGCGATTCAGGACTGTGTTGTGACCCTGAATGTGATGACGACATTGATGAGTCCGATTGCCAGTCATTGGATCTGCAGAGGCAACCACAATTGCCACAACGTGTCCAAAGTCCAAATTTGGAAACATGCGTACCCTTGGATGTCGTCCTACCTCCAAGGAAACGCAAAAGTGAGACTGAATCCAGCTTACCTTGTAAAAAATCCAACCCCGAAGATAAATCTAATATGTAAGTTTTAAATAAGCGCTTAAAGTTATTAAGACTATAAAATTAAATAAATTCAGAAACAGGACTTATTCAATTAACAATTTGCAAATGATTAAGTAAAGATTTTTACAATGCATAAAGAAGATAATAGTCTTAAAACATTAAACATAAACAATATTTCTTTTTGTAGAAGTCTCAAGAGGCTTGATGAGAAGGTGAAACATGGCCGACCAGTCATACCAACAAAAGACAATCCTCCTCCAGAAATGAGTGATTGGCTTTTGCAATTTCAGGTTTGTACCAGGAGATTTCCCAACTCCTTTCGCATAAATATTTTATTTAATTAATGCTTCTGAAGTGATTTTTATTTTCAAATATCAAGAAAATTCTTACGATTCCTTGCAATAAAAATGTATTTGGATTCTCATTACTTCATAATTAAATTATAAGTAGCACGATAGATTTTTCAACAATTATCAGCTAAAATTATTTTAAAAAGGAAACTAAAACTATAATAAGCATAATTTAAAACAATTCTATGAAATGTCAACAGAGGTGGTCGAACGCCGAGCGGATGTTGGCCATAGACGAGCTAATCGAACGATGCGAACCGACGCAGGTGCGGCACATGATGCAAGTGATCGAACCGCAATTCCAGCGTGACTTCATCTCCCTACTGCCGAAAGAACTCGCCCTCTCGGTGCTGGCGTTCCTGGAGCCGCGTGACCTCCTTCGCGCCGCCCAGACGTGCCGTTCGTGGCGCTTCCTCGCCGACGACAATCTCCTGTGGAAAGAAAAATGTCGAACGGCAGGTATCGACGACCTCAAGGACTTGCCGAGGCGCAAGAGCGGCAAGTGCGCGCCCGGCACCGGCTGTGCGGCCATGAACAGCTCGTCGCCGTGGAAGCAGGCCTACATGAGGCAGCACAACATCAAAATGAACTGGAGGACGAAACCGATACGGCCACCCAAGGTGCTCAAGGGACACGACGATCACGTTATCACGTGCCTCCAGTTCTCCGGAAACCGCATCGTCAGCGGCTCCGACGACAATACCCTCAAGGTCTGGTCGGCCGTAACCGGAAAAGTGAGTGAAAACTTGTCTCTTCTTTTTACTTTTCAACTACACCATAATTTAATCTTTTATTTTAAGGTGGTGGTCCATCACATTTAAAAGTATTTCTTCTTAAGATTACCTGAAAAAAATAAATTTCATTTTAAGAAGATAATTTTAAAGGTGATGGACCACCTTAATGAACAAAAATAAAATTATAAATCTGTCTTTTTTCATAGAAACTTTTACTTTTACTCATTCGCAGCTTCTTGTTCGTATAAACAAAGAATATTTGCAACTACTTGGACGTAAATCTATAGATTGTATAATTTAATTATGTGATCGTAGAATACCATTCAAATCCATTTCAAAAAGTCATAATTGTTGAATCTGCGTTATCTAAAGCGTATCTAAAAAGAAAAGGTAATAAATAAACAGAATGACAACGCCCACTTACGTTACAGTGTCTGCGAACGTTGTGCGGACACACGGGCGGCGTCTGGTCGTCTCAGATGTCTGGCACGACGGTGATAAGCGGCAGCACGGACCGCACCTTGAAGGTGTGGAACGCAGAAACGGGCGAGTGCATACACACGCTGTTCGGTCATACGTCGACGGTGCGCTGCATGCACCTGCACGGCAACAAAGTGGTGAGCGGAAGCAGGGACGCGACCCTCAGGGTCTGGCGGATAGACACCGGCGAGTGTCTTCACGTGCTCGTCGGCCATCTCGCCGCCGTCAGATGTGTGCAATACGACGGTAAGCTCGTGGTCAGCGGCGCCTACGACTACATGGTCAAGGTCTGGAATCCCGAGAGGGAGGAGTGCCTACACACCCTCCAGGGACACACCAACAGGGTTTACTCGCTTCAGGTCTGCCTTTATCTTTCTTTTAAGCTAATTAAATTTTGCTTTTGTTTCAACTGTTTTGAAACGCGGAGACAGACTCGACAAATCAAAAATTTTACTAGAATGTTTAATAAAATTTCTAGTAAAATTTTTTATTTGTCGAGTCTGACCCTGCATTTCAAAACGGTATAGTAATTTTTATTTAAAACATTTCTCTTTGTATACTTGAATCAGCTATTCGTGTAAATTTAAAACAAGATAGTTATTGCAATCAATGAAGTTATTTAAAAATTTTTCATTTATTCGAATAAGTTTAAATAACTTGTTCTTGTAACTAAAAAAATTTTTGCATTTTGCAATTTTACAAATAGAATGAGAATATCTAATTTGGAATCCAATAGAATTCATGCTGACATTGTATTTGGCTATAAGTTGTTAAACAATTATATCAATTGGTAGTGATTTGCTAGTATAAATCAATTTTCATAGCTCCTAGTGTAGTAGGATCCTTAGAGATACTTCTCGATACTTTAATATTGAAACATATTATAGAGTCTACTGTTATCATTTACCAATTCTTAGGGTCGAAATGAATTTGTAGAATCCTAAGATATGAATGATTGATTTAGTGTGCTAAATGGAGGAAGTTAAGTACTTTTTAGTTTTATTTTTAAAAGTACTTTTTAGTTTTATTATGTATTCAATGGGGCAACCCATAAATATATAAATAAATAAATTTCATGAATGAAAATATCTGATTCTTCTGCAAGATAAGAACATTTTAATGAAAAATACTTTTATCTTTAACAGTTTGACGGGATGCACGTAGTTAGCGGCTCGTTGGACACGAGCATTAGAGTGTGGGACGTCGAGACAGGTGCCTGTCGACACACCCTAATGGGCCACCAGAGCCTGACTTCGGGTATGGAGTTGCGCAATAACATTCTCGTCTCCGGAAATGCCGACTCCACGGTCAAGGTCTGGGACATCGTCAGCGGACACTGCCTGCAAACCCTTTCGGGGCCCAACAAACATCAATCGGCTGTCACTTGCCTTCAGTTCAACAGCCACTTTGTCATCACGTCGTCCGATGATGGCACCGTCAAACTTTGGGACGTTAAGACTGGTACGATCGATAATTCTTCTACGAAGCTAAAAGGCTTACGAGAAATTAAATTTTCATCCTGTTTTAGGTGAATTCATAAGGAACCTAGTGGCTCTAGAGAGCGGTGGTAGTGGCGGCGTAGTCTGGCGAATCCGGGCGAGCGACACGAAGCTGGTCTGCGCAGTGGGTAGTCGTAATGGCACGGAAGAGACGAAACTCCTCGTCCTCGATTTCGACGTTGAAGTGAAGTAAAGAAAATTCTAAACATAAATAAACATTTTTTGCAAGCAAAATTAACAAAAAAAAAAAACATAATGCTAACGATTAGATTAATTAATTCATTCATTCATTATAAGAATAAGAAGAAGAAAAGAAGGTGCGAGTGTAGACGTTGCTGCTCGCCGCTCGAATCAAAATAACGAGGACTCTAAAGCAAGTGAGAATGAAGAGAGAGTTGAGAGAAGAGCGACTATCCTCATGTGACTTCTGTAAATACTTTAACTTAGATAGCATAACCAATCTACTGTACAATGTTTCGTGTATGGCGTCATGTGTGACTGTGAATAAGACTGCTTATGGCTACGCTTGCGAGAGAGCGAACCGGAAAGTCATGGTAAGGATGATCAAACGATGTTAAACAAAAAAAAATTTGAGCAAAAAAAAAAACGCGATTAACAGTCTGGGTAATGAGAAAAGTGAAATACATTGGAACAAGAGCGGTGCAGACAGGGACTCGGCAGCTTTCGATATTTCGGCGAAAAGGAGCTTCATTATGTCAAACGTATACAATTAGCAGTTATTTATTGTTTGTAAAAAGAACGGTGATATCTAATGATAAATTAGTAAAATAATAATATGGATGACTTAATTTGTATACCTTTTTAAAGCATGAAATTAGCAAGCAAATCAAAGATTTTAATATAAAGGTAGCATTTCTTACTTTGTATATTAATGATGATTTTAGTTTTACACTGTTACTTAATATAAAATAATTCTTAAACTAAAAATCAGCTATTTAAAATAACGTAAGCTACCTTGTCTGGATCGGCCGATTAGAGTTTAATAAAGTAATTCTATTTTCTTGTCCCCGCAAGTTACGTATCAGGTTTCTGTATTTACCATTTTACCTTGAGTTACTCGAATGTGTTCGAACAGTCCTACGATAAGTAATCGCTTATTAATAACAACCCCAGGAAACTACTTTAAAAGCTTTGTGCTAAATATTATATTGATTCAACGACGATAGCCTCTTTTGAGTAGATAATTTTCATAGTTTATCGTTTACGAATTAAATTATAAATTAATTTGTGTTACTCGATTTGTAAGGCTTGAACATATTTCATTAGCTCATGTGCAAATTTGTATATGTAAAAGATGGTACTTTTTAAATTTAAAAGTACGCGTGGTACAGCTTCAGTAATTTATTTTTTGAGCTCCTCTCTTAGTCTTCAAATTCATGTTGGCTCTTTTGATTATAACAAAATTATATTTAATAAACTTTTTTTTTATTAATGAGTTTGACAACATGGTTATTGCGCCGTTATATTTTAGTCACGCATGATTGTTATTGCGCGTATCTTATCGTATTATTTCATCACACATATTTTGCACTGCATATTTTTTTCTGATTTGAATGTTTTTTAACATTCTACAATTAATTTCCTATTGGAAAACATGTAATACAATCGGGCAAATTCTTTTTGGAATTTGCAGTCATAAAATACGAAGAGCTTGAAGTTTTAACAAAGAATTCTTGAGTCATCATATGAAAGTGATGCAATAATTAAGCTGTCTAACTCATTAAAACATTATATAATCTTACTTTTTTCAAATTCAGTTTTTAATTCATTCAAACAATTTCAAATTAATTAAGACTGTGGCAATACTGGCAGAGATGATTAGCCTTATTTTTTTTGTATAACTGAACGCTGCACTTGGTATGTGTTGACAGTCTTAGTGCGTTTAAAGAAAGCTAATGCGAATGAAGTAAGATCTTTAAAAAATAAAAAACTTTTTTACTTTGCGTTTAAAATTTGAAGAAAAAAATCGTTGGAGGTAATGAAGCTCTCTGACGTTTTGTGGACTGATGTATTGGTATATAGAGGGCAATTTTTTTCCTACAATGTGCCGAGCAGTTCTCATTTTTGATAATTCATGCAAGCATGGTAAGAACGGAATGTGCGTGTAAAAAAAAAAAATAAACGTTATTAAAATTTTTTAGATACAAACATGTTTGGATGCTAATCTTCCTTTTGTAAATTTATTTTTATATAAATTGCGATCTTGAGAACGTTATTGATGTCTTTCAAAAACTTCTAGTTTTGCTTGCATGAATTATACTTAAAGGAGCTATATTTACCAAGATATTGTATCATACTTGAGAGCATTGAGTCTGAAAAAAAATGAAATTAGATTGGATGGGTTTATTGTGATCTTTATTATCAAATTTAGATTTTGTTAAAAGAAAATTTCTGTTCTGCGGTATTGTAAACACGCCAGGGACGTGTCATACGCGTGTGACATCACGAGAATATTATAAATTTAAACAAAAAGTTATCGTTTATTTTTTGAGGATGACACGATCTTTACGCCAGTTAGATTAGAGGTTTATCGTGCATGTATAAGTTTCTTTTTTCTTTCGTGAAAATTGTTATGATTTGTCATTTGTATATTTAAAATCGTTGAAATAAGACAAACTTTTAATCTGTAAAGAATCGGTAGGGAAATGATCGACTTTCTTTTTTTGTAAATAATCGAATTATTCGAAATAAAATTTGATAGAAATTTTTCTGTAGGCTAAACGATTCGGTATTTTAGTGCGTAAGGGAAAAAACTTTGTCATACTTAACTGCATTTAAGCGAAAATTTATCTAAATTGCGAGAGCAGGAGAAACTTCCTCAAGATCTCCCACAACTGTGACACGTAGCAACTGTGTAAACTAGTAATTTCATTTATTTTTGAGAAATTTCCAAACTGTAAAATTTATCCCTTTTGTAGCAAAAGAAAATCACAATCAAGTTAAACTAAAGATAAAAAAGGCGGGAATGGTACAGAAACGAAAACATTAAATATAATAAACATACCGAATGAACTGTTGAGTTAATATCAGCAATGAAAGAATTGCGTATCAAAGCGATGATCATCGATTTTACAACATCTGTAAAGGTCTGGTTTGCCATAGTCCAGTAATAGTAAACGCAATAGCTTACTTATTTTGTGCAATATATTACTGGTGAAAAAAGCGAATTTACGG
Organism: Sycophila texana; assembly: GCA_035582955.1. Classification (NCBI taxonomy): domain Eukaryota; kingdom Metazoa; phylum Arthropoda; class Insecta; order Hymenoptera; family Eurytomidae; genus Sycophila; species Sycophila texana. The sequence continues at coordinate 637,284 of JAWWEN010000002.1, forward strand.
GTTTTAATATACTAATATACTCAATGTTTCCACTGATAGATTGTAGAGTTACTTTCTTTAATTTAAGGTGCCCAATGAGCTTAATATCAAACATCTTTTTAACATAAGACAAGGTGAAACAACATGTATAAATTTTTAAATGAAAATGTTGAATATTTTTGGCTGCGTTGACTGTTATTGGGCCCAGATCATTTACAGGCCGTATTTTATTTGTATATTGCTCAATAGTTTATATTGTAAGAATGTGTTATCTGTTGTATCATTTTTTATAAGAAATAGAAAATGTTGCTGCATTTTAAAAACTTTTCTTTCTTTTGTTCCTTTTTGTTATGGCTAACATTTTTTTCCATTCTAGCATATTGCATTTAATTAACAATGTTACTGATTAAACAAAAAGAAAATTACATTGAATTTTTTTTAGTTTACTTTACTGTCACGTTTCAATAGAAATAACAAATGTACAATCTTGACAAGGTATTTGTAAAACACAATTAGCTTCTTCTAAATCAGTCTTTTGAACTAAATAACTGTTACCACATCTGCACGGGTAAGACAGAATATCCTCATCCTCTGTTGTTTCTAACTCGTGAGGACTCAGTCTTGCATATATTACTGCTGCATCAGTTTCTAATTCATCTTGCTTACATTTAACGTCATAGTCCTTCCTGAGACTTGGATCCCCTAAAATTTCCCAAGCCGATTTGACTTCCCTGAACAATTGGCTGGATGTCACTTTATTTTTGTCTGGATGAGATTCAAGTATTTTACGATGATAAGCTTGTTTCAATTCTTCTTGTGTCGATTCAGGAGTACAGTCAAGTACTTCGTACAAATTTCTTTTTGGTAAATTCTGAGAACCTAATAAGAGAATGTTAAATAATTTGAAACCGCATATCATTAATGACACTAATGAAACAAAATACAATAATGTGCACAGTGAGTGCACAGTGAACCAACCTGTCATGTTTGATCTCACACCACAGAAAAACAAAATCTGCAGAGAATTTGCATGCTTCGCATAAAAAAGAATAAATAATAGTCTTTTTTTAAAGTAGCGCAATTAACGTCAACACAACGAAAAATATTTTATCGTACTTTATGACGAAAATAACCTAACAAACGTCAACCGTCGACAGTCAATTTGCCCGCACATCCTTCCGCGAAAATGACGTTTGCGTTTTGCGCAAAGTTAGCCTTCGCGAATCAGGCGGCTACGGTATAAAAATCACGCGATATTAAAATCCGAGTAAAAAAGCGTATAGCTCGATCGAGTGCACCTGATCGGCGTCTCTAAGGTCATTCACGTGTCGCGACGAAAATAACCTAAACATGCGATAAAACCGACTCACAGCCGCGGATCTTTAACAATACAAGTACGACTTGCCGCTCGGTAGAATCACGAATGCAATTGATCATCCGAGGAGAGCATCACCGGCAGTTACGGCGTCCGCACGAAAGGGCAGAAGTCGAGTTGGTATAACTTTCGCGAAATCGTTTCGGAGCAATCGGAGCACCCACGTGCTCTCACGGCCGCGCCAACACGTGTTCTCGCGCGTGCGCGATGCATTCTCTGCCTCTTCTGCTCCATATGCTCCTCGCTGCGCTTACACATGGCATAGAATACACTTTTAAAGCAGGAATTTTGCAAGATTTATAATTTCAATATTTTTCACATACTATTATATATTTTTATAATGACTTGTGTACGTTTATATTAATTAAAAAAAAATAAGTGAAATCATTGTCCAAAGGCAGAATTATTCATAATAACAACAATTTAGGGGAAAAACACGCACGGTAATTGATTACTATCTCTTAAAAGTTTAAAAAAATCAAAAGGTATTTCAAATAATAGTAAATAGCAGTGTTGCGCTAAAAAGTGTATATATACTATATCTAAATAATAATTTACATATATAAATTTCGGTGTGTGTGTGTGCGTGTGTGTGCGCGCGCGCGCGCGCGCGCGTGTGTGTGTGTGTGTGTGTGTGTGTGTGTGTGTAAGTATATAATAATCTATATCAATTTCAGACTTAGGAATTGGTGCAAACATTACAATTGTTTTATTTTTTTCAAAAACACACACATAAAAAAAATACTTTTATGTTTTATCCTTCTAACCACAGATATAAATACATAATATGCGTGCAGGTAGCGCCAGCGGATAACATATTTTAAAAGTAGTGTAAGTAGTATAAGTAGTGTAAGTATACGTTTAAGTAGTATAAGTAGTTTAAGTACAGACAGCTGCGGCGCAGCAAATGTAACAACAATCCGACTGCAAAAGCATAAGTGAATAAGCCTTCGGTAAAAGCGCGTTTGCATCCATTCTTCATTTAAACGATGATTTTTTTTCCCCCGATGGAATTAAAGTACGTGCGATTGAGCGAAATTTTGTAGCAGCATAATGTAGGAAGAGGCGCGCGTGCGGCAAGGTCGAGCCGCGCGACGGGAAACACGCGAGGACAAGGCGATTTCGGATTATTCGTCCTTTGAGCGGCTGTGGGCCACTTGGACGGCCGAAAGTTCGATCGGCCCCGTGTCGGTGAATGGATCTGATTTCCATGTGATCTTGAGTGCGTTCAGAGTGACGAAAATACCGCGGCAGATTTTTCGTCGTCAACCAATACGTTTTCTTCCGTAGTCCATCCCGAGGCTCATCCCGAGATTAGGTGATGGACCGTTTGAGGA
>JAWWEN010000002.1:640074-650498 GCA_035582955.1 Sycophila texana
TCAATGTTGGTTTAATATTGGTCCAATATTGATTTTTCGGTCATTTCCAATATTCGTAGACATTTTCTAAAAACACCATAAAATGATCCAAAAACACTCAATTGACATTTATAAAATGTTAAAATACGGAAGTTATCACTTCTGTTGGGGGTCCCGAGACCCACACCTTTCTTTTAATATAATTTTTTAATATAATGAATGAACTTGTAAACATTTCTTAGAAATTCGCTTTTTTTATACATTTATGTTAATAAAAAGTAATGTAAAAATTCAAATGGTTGGATTTTATCGCTCTTAACGAGCAATAAAAAAATCACATGAGTAACTTTTAGATATTTCCTGCATTATTATTCTATTGTACTACTTTATTAATTATATTTGTTTTTAGTATTAATTATTTATATTTCACTTTTGTACAAAACTTCTGTCTGTAAATTATTATAAATAAATAAATGAATAAAATTTGAATACAATAAAAAATTCAGAACATTTAAACAAACAACGGTAACTCACAGGAATCTCTGGGAAAGATGAATAAACAAATATTTTATCGTTCCTAAAAGTACAAAGCTTTTATAATAAACATAACATACAAATATTGCACTTTTTGCGGCGAAATTTACAAGAACTTCGTTCCTACGCATGAGTTCGATAGTAAAAATAGGCAATATATTGCACCTTGAACATAAACTGAGCACCTGCATTCCTTATCTGCATCTAAATGTTTTAACAATTTTAATCGGGACTATGACAATCGTAACCGAGATACTTTCGATCATTGACAGTGAAGAGACGCTCGGATGACTATTAATTCATCATATCTATACCTATACTATCGACGCGAATTACAGAAAAATTTTCAAGACTTAGCGGAGATGTTTCGTTTTTTATTCGGATACTTGGAACACTTGCGTCGGAACTTGCGAGTGGTGCCTGCTTCTTCGGCTTGGTCCACGTCGCTTTCCTTCCTGGCCTTGCTCGACTTGACCTTGCGCACCAGGAAACGCGCTGCTTTGCCAGCTCGCGGCATTCCGGGTCCGCGTTTACGCTTTTTCTTGCCGCCTTTGCCTGTTGAAATTGAAACAATCGTGAGAATTGTTATAACATTCCTTTTTATTATTATTATTATTAATTATTTCTTTTAGTGATTTTTAATTGTCAGAAATAATTGAATAAAAATGCAATAAAGTAGTGTAAATAAAATCAATGATATTATAGGAACCGTACAAAAATGTATTTAAAATGTTTCTGGAAGCCTTGATAATTTTAAAAATATTTTAATTTAGTAATATTTATATTTTGGTATTCCATGTGAGTGCTATCATTGAATTTGGTTGTTAGATTTAAAAATGTCGAAGGTTTATATTTAAAAAAAAAATACAAATACCCTTTTCTAAATATCTGCGAAACGTTTTTGCAACATTGTAGTACAATTTTTTCAATACTTTAAAACCAGTTTGCAAGGTACAAGTTCGTTGTTACAACGTTCGCGATTCATCTTTGGGGCTTTTCAAGAAACGTTTTTATTACAGTTGAAATAGTGAATATTTTGGAGTTTCTAAACTTTCTAAAACTCTTCTTTTTTTTTGAAAAACTTTACAAAAATTATGCAGAAATATTTAACATAGAATTTATGCAGGTATTTTCCCAAATTGTGTAGTAAATCTACAGAAAATTTCTGTAGATTTACTGTAGAAATGCCGACGGACCCTTAGACAAGATCTGCAGAAAATATTTCTGTGGAAAAGCAGACCTGCTCCAGAATCCATGCCGGCGATGATGGCAGCGGCGTCAGCGGTGAGCCTTGCCTTGGTCCTGTGGGGTGTTACGGTGACGCGTATGAAGGCGTCGTAAAGGACGTCGCCGCAGGCCTCGCCCGTGCAGAACTCCTCGCCGCAGTCACCGCAGATGCGCACGCTGCTCTCGATTATGCCCGCGCGGTTCTTGGCTCGGCGGATCGGACTTACAAAGGCCCGGCGGTCACGAGCTTTCGTCTTCACCTGCAGCTTGCCCATCTCCACCTGTGGTACAATCATGCAGTAGGATTAAAAAAAAAACGTGACGTTAACAAAACTGCCACAGGTTTACAGGAAAGGCTTTGTAATTTTTTCGTGAAAATCCTCGTAATTTTTATAGAGCTTTTATTACAAAACTTACAAAACATCAGCATCGGTCCAAGTTTCAAATAAAAAGTTTATCTTATCTGAATCTTGGCGAATTGGCTGCAGTGAAAATTTTTATTCGAAAAGCTTCGAATTGCATCAAAAAAGCTCCCTATACAAAGTTGTCATTACATAAAATTTACTTCAATTAGATTTTCAACAACTATTTCTTTTAATCACAAACTTCATGCAACTTTTGCAATTATTTTTGCGTCGATAAAAAGAAGCGTTTCATGTCATTTCGATTTAACCGAATTCTATATGCATTCATGAAGAATTCCTATAATGAAGGTTCAGTTTTTTTTTTTTTTTTTTTTTTCCATAAATATTTTCTACTGGATTTCTTTTCATAAAGGGTGTCTCTTCGTCGAATTTCACTAATTTAGATCTGTATAATAATTTATTTTACCAGACGGGAAAACATTTCTTCGTCTTGACGTAGTTTGGGTCGTAAGGAGGTGAGCATGCGCCAGTCGATAGCCACTTGCTGCAGCTCTTGCAAATTCAGGATCCGCATGTCTGGTGGGATCGGATCACCGTAATTCCATTCCCTTCCTAATTGTCGCAATTCCTTTTTCGTAGTGCGCCAAGAGAAATCTTTATCCCGCACCTTGGTATCCTCCCTTTTCACCTAAAAAAAACATTCGTTTTCTAATTAAGCAAGAAAAACTGAAATTTCACATTTATTTATTTATTTATTTATTTATAAAATGTTTTTATTCAATTTCAAACATTTTATAAATGTCAATTGAGTGTTTTTGTTTGGTTTAATATTGGTCCAATATTGATAATTCGGTCATTTCCAATATTCGTAAACATTTTCTTAAAACATCATAAAATGGTCCAAAAATACTGAATTGACATTTATAAAATGTTTTAACTCAATTAAAATTTATATAAAAACATTTTATAAATGTCAATTGAGTGTTTTTGGACCATTTTATGATGTTTTTAGAAAATGTCTACGAATTTGAAATTATTTCCGATGAAAAATTCTATTTTTTCATTTTATTTATTCTATTTTATACACTTTTTTAATAAATAAAGTTGCTTAAACTAACATTTGGAATTAATAAAATGGAATATTACAAATGGAAAATATTGAATTAATTAATACGAATGAATCCAGTAGTAAAAAAAATAAAATAAATAAATAGTTAGTATACAGATAAGCTTATATTTTTATTAAAAAATAATTTAAATCCAAATGTATTTATATATCTGCGTACAAACACATTTATATCTTATTGAGAATCGTAAATCTTTTTTTTCTTTATTACTATAATAGGGTAAAAAATCTGAATAATGTATAAGTTGATTTAAATAATTAACGTTACTCATGTAATTAAATTAGAGATGGAAAAAAAGAAAAATAGCAAAATGTATTTTTTATATTTCATTCTTTATTACAAATATAGTAAATAGTAATCTTACAATATTAGTTTTGTATTTCTCGCATTTTTATAATTTTTTGTACAAAGTACTCTCTCGCAGGCACATAGTATTTACAAAATAACAAATATATAATAATTTACAACTTGCATATCGCGAGAAAGTCGAACTATCGAAACAACTAATGGCATATACATTAAAAAAAAATCAGTCTGGATTTCGAGCAGAGTTCTCTCGTCAATACTTTATGTATAATGTAAGTACAAAGAAAAAAATATGGCTTAAATTTTTCAAAACTTCATAAATTAGCTCTTAAACGATAAAATTATTTAAAAATGCTGTGCTCGTTTTCCTAACTTTATCAACAGACTTAAATCGTTACATTGGAAGGCACATTTAATTTATATAAAAGTACATACATAAATATACGTAAAAAAAAGTATCTAACTGCACCGGTATCAAATAATTTACAGAAAATGATGCTTCGAGTCTTAAATAAAAAAAAAAAAAAACATCTATGAACTAAGGACGTATAGAACATTGCACCACGGCTTAGCTAAAAAATAATGACTGTACATCTTCGCCGACACCCTGATACAAGGTGTACCACGGCGAAATTTTAAACCTACAAATACTTTCTCAAATGTACAAAATAATCGACAATGACAAATTCATGACGTCTCTATGGCATAAGTTAAAGACCGAAAGCTGCGAAGAGCCTCGATCTCAGACGTACTCCTCCGACGGCTTCGCTATGTTATTCGGCAGCCTGAGGGTGCTGGGCACGCGAGCCGATCCATCCGGCAACTCAGCGATGTCGATGAAAACGCCGACGAGGCTTTCGAAGTTGGGTCCCCAATTGAGCAGGTAATCCCAGCTCAGCGCCACGTTGGTCGACGGCGAGTCCTCGGCGCCGGGGGCCGAGGGTCGGTACGCTCCGCCGCCCATGCGCGTGGACACGTCGTCGTCCGAGGCGACCAGTGTACTCAGCGAGCCGCGGAAGGAGCTGTCGAATCCATCGTAACCCAGGGCCGGCGGCAGCGGCGGTTTTCCGGACTGCGGGCTGTCGGGGCCCCGGGCCGGACCCTCGACGTCGGGCTTGCTGTAAATACCGTCGGAGCGCTTGTCCTCGTCGTACTCGATTTCGGAGCAAGTGAAGCTGTCGTGGCCGCTCTCGTCGGTCGTCGAGGAGCTGCGCCGCTTGAGACGCTCGGCCGGTGGACTGTGGCCGCGGCCGCGGTGATGGAGATGCAGGCCGCCGTGCGTGGGGCCGCGCGCCTCGCTGGACGAGCTCACGGCGTCGAGGGTGGACACGAGGCTGGAGGTGCGCGGTCGGGAGTTCAGGCGCTCGATCTCCTCGGCGGTGAGGCCCATGGGTCCCGAGGCTACCCCTGCATTCGCCGCCTCGCTGGCCGACTGCTGGACCTTGCGACTGGCCGTGGAGCCGGATAACTGGCTCATGATGGGCGAGTTGAGGCTGCGCTCGCTGTTGGAGTTCAGGGCGTCCTTGCCGACTCCGCCGGAGGAGGAGGTCGTGGCGAGCAGGGCACTCTGCAGGGGCTTGCCGCTGATGTCGTGGAGGGTGAGAATTCGCGGCTGCTGAGCGGAGAGCTCGCTGCTGGGCGAGAGCCGAGCGAGCGGCGTGCTCTGCAGCATTTTGGGCGTGGACCCGGCGGGCTGACCGACCCCGGGTGGAGGCACCGCTCGGGTGGGGAAGGGACCGGCGTGTCGATGCTGCGGTCCCGCGTGCTTGTGGTGATTGCCGTAGCCGTTCATCGAGCCTGGACTCGCCTTGTACTTGCGCATGCCGTCGCGATATCCCTTGTAATGGTACACTATGTCAATGTCGCTGGGCGCGATGGAGCTCGCGTTCTCGAGGTCGTAGTGTTCCGGTAAATCTGGCTCCGGGGCGTGTTCGTGCGAGTGCAACGAGCCACCCTGACCGGGTGCTGGTAGCGGAGGGTGTCCGTCGTCTCGAACGCCCGGAGACTTTGTGATCTCGCGCTCGATGATGTCGGGACGCTGGGGTCGATGTTCCGGCGCGGCCATTTCGCGCTCCTTGTACTTCTTGGACAGCAGTTCGGGCGCGAGGTGGCCGATGTTGCGGAGATCCGAGCCGTCGGAGATGTAGGTGTTCTCGTGGCGGGACATGAGTCCGTCGTTTTGCGAGCCTACGAGGCCGTTGCCAGTGATGATGGCATTGGTGCTCTTGTTCACTACCGTCGTGGCCGATTTCTCCTTGCTCTGACGGCGCAACCTGAATATGACGAAACTGGCCAAGATGGCGACCAAGAGGATGATGAAGAAGACGATGACGAGGGTAATGCCGACGCTGAGTGGATCGGCGGCTGTAGCGGCGGTGACTCCCACCGGACCGCGGCAGCCTAGATGCACCTTTCCGTGGAATAGCACATCCTGGAAGACGGAGCCGGAGCCGTTGAAGGGTTGAGCCTCTCCGTTGACGGTGAAGTTAGCTAAGCAGCCCTCGAATGATCGGGGAAGCCCGTTGTGGGCGAGATAAAGGTCGCGCCTGACCCCGCCAAGGGACATCAGACTAAGGTAGGGGTCAAGGAAGTCGTGGACACCAGCGGAGTCGAGCTCGTCGCCGCTGAGTGTGCCGTCGACGTACACCTTGAGTCCACGCGCGTGGGCGTGCAGTGTCAGGTTGTGCCAGCGGCCGTCGGCTAGGCTGTTCTCGTTCGAGCCGCTCATATTGACCGGCGAGCCCAAGAGGGACGAGTAACTCAACTGACCGTTGCGTAGTTCGACTGAGGTGAAGTGCTTGTTTGTAGCGGCGTAAATTAGGACGCCGTCGGGTTTCACTGTTCGGAACATCAGGTGAATGCTCTTAGCTGGAGTCGAGTTCGGTATCACAGGCACTGTGCGTTCGTCGCTGTGGTGGGAAACCAGCCCACCGTGCCATAGTGTCGTTCCACCGTACAAGTATTCTAGAAGCTGCATCCTTCTGTGCTTCTCGGAGATCTAGAAAAAAGTAATTAATTAGTCATAAGAATAAGCAATATGAATAAAAAAGTAATAATAAACAGAAATATCAAAGAATATCATTAAATATAGGAAAATATCAGAGAATAGCAGAAAATAATAGATAATAACAGACATTAAAAAACATTTTTTTCGCCAGGGCAATGCTAGGAAAACTGTAATTTAATGTAGCAATAAAAATAAAACAAGGTGTGGGTCTCGGGACCCCTGACAGAAGTGATAACATCCGTATTTTAACATTTTATAAATGTCAATTGAGTGTTTTTGGATCATTTCATGATGATTTTAGAAAATGTCTACGAATATTGGAAATGACCGAATTATTAATATTGGTTTAACATTGGTCCAATATTGATAATTCGGTCATTTCCAACATTCGTAGACATTTTCTTAAAACATCATAAAATGATCCAAAAACACTCAATTGACATTTATAAAATGTTTGAATATAAATTTCAATTAAGTAAAAACACTTTATAAATGTCAATTGAGTGTTTTTGGATCATTTCACGATGATTTTAGAAAATGTCTACGAATATTAGAAATGACCGAATTATCAATATTGGACCAATATTAAACCAATATTGATAATTCGTTCATTTCCAATATTCGTAGACATTTTCTTAAAACATAAAATGATCCAAAAACACTCAATTGACATTTATAAAATGTTTGAATATAAATTTCAATTGAATAAAAACACTTTATAAATGTCAATTGAGTATTTTTGGATCATTTCATGATGATTTTAGAAAATGTCTACGAATATTGGAAATGACCGAATTATCAATATTGGTTTAATATTGATCAATATTGGTCCAATATTGATAATTCGGTCATTTCCAGTATTCGTAGACATTTTCTAAAAACATCATAAAATGATACAAAAACACTGAGAGAGAGAGAAAGAGAGTAGGTAGTCGCTAGGTGAATGAGTAAGAGAGAAAGAACATAACCGACGGAAAACAAAGAGGCCTTTCCATACTTTTGGAGACTGAAATTCCCCATAAGAAGTTATCACTTTAAAAAAAAACACATTTAAAATATTTTTTCATTACTCAATTGAATGGTTACCTTATATTCGATGTATCCACCCTCACTGAGGCTAACCGATTCGAGAGCCCCTTGACAATTAGGTGCAGTGATTTTCCCGCACTGGCAGGCAGGCTTGTTCCACTTGTCATAGCATGTACCATGGCCGCAGATGTCATCTCTCTCGCGCGCTGTTGGTCTGGAGCATGGACCATGCTCCGATCTGGGACAAGTTGATTTCACGCCTCTCGATGTCATTGGGTTCGTTAAGTTCAGTGCGCGACCGTTTATTGAAACTGAGTGCACGCAGCCGACAAAGTCGTCCGAATGCACTTGGCCTGGTCGCTCCAACACAGGGTCAGAGTTGATCAGTCCACCCAGCATTAGTGGGTTGTTGTTGAAATTCAATGTTCTGCAAAAGCAATCGTCGTGTAAGTTATAGTTTGAAATTAGAAAATAATTATTTATATAAATTTCAAATTGAAATTGAAATTTAAGCATACCCTATAGGACCGACGTCGTCTACGTAGCAGGATCCATCACCCGGCCTGCACTCGTCACAAACGTCGCCGTGCTGTTTGCACCTGGATACACTGAGGGAGACGACGCGACCGTTTCTGGTGGCTGTCACTTTTCTCCATTGGCCGTCGGCGAGAGAACGTTCGGATTTAATAGTAAGCGCCGTGATAGCACTTCTTGCACCTCCACAAGAGAAGACAATTCTGCCTTCCACGAGTTCCAGGACAACGAAGTCTGAACGGCCGCCGCTCTGAGCACCGTAGTTGTAAAGTAGCAGAGCATTCGGTTTCGTCGTAGCGAAAATCACAGTTATGTCATTGGTATTCGAGTCTAAGGCGGGGAAGGTCATGTAGGAAAGCTCGTCAAAACCGAAAGTTGAGCGCTCACAGTGACGACCGTAACGACCCTCTGGACAACTGCACCGATATCTGTGAGAAAATATTTACTCTTTACTATTTGGTTTAAATACAGTAACGTAGAATGATAAAAATTCATTCTTCTTTACTTTATACTTTAAAATTTTTCTTCAAACATTTAAAAATTTAAGAAAAATTTTAAATAAACATACACGGAGAAAAATTTTCCATTCAAAATTACTATAGTTTTCCCTAAAGCAAGGACAAACTGGAACTATAAAAGAAAATTGCGATAATGAATAGCAAATTTTACTGTAAATATAGTAAAATTTCATATAACTATAGTAAAATTTAGTACAACTATAGTAAAATTTGCTGGTTATTATACTAATTTTTTTGATAGTTCCAGTTTGTCCGCGCTTTAGGTAAAACTATAGTAATTTTTAATGGAAAATTCTTCTCCGTGTACTTAGTAGTTTCAATTAAACACTTGAAATTATTTGGAATTCAAGTAAACTTTTAACCCTAGGTGGTGTCACCATGGGTAATTCACCCAATCAATTTTTCAAACTCTTTTTAAAACCTTTAAGAATACCTAAATATTTTTTAGATTTTTAGAAGTCAATATTACGGCAATATTTCAGTTATTTGGAGCTAGGGTGAAATTTATCCACCGTGACCTATATGATATTCTAATGAAGTGTAATAATCTAGGATTAATGTTGTTTTTTTTATTTAATGTAATGATACATTGATAAAATAATTACCCTGGTTTCTCTCCGACGCACAGTCCGCCGTGAAGACATGGATTAGGTCGACACGAGTCCGTGAGTACTTCACAATGGTTGCCGCGATATCCAGCGCGACACAGACAGAAGAAGCTGGAACCATCAGGGCTCTCCTTACAGGAACCACCATTTCTGCAGGGGTTGCTGGCGCAGGCGTCACCGCGCTCAAGCTCGCACAATTTACCCTCGCGATCCGAAGGGCAGCTGCAGTGGAAATCGAAGCCCATGCGACGACACTGCCCACCCTGATTCGCATAAAATAATATTTCCTCATTAGCAAGTAGAATTTTTTTTAAAGTTGTAAGAAAAAAAAAATCATCGACAAAAATCTACTTACGGAATAACAAGGATTGGGAGAGCATGGATCTTGTTTCTTCTCGCACTTGTCACCAGTGAAGCCATCGCGACATTTGCAAATCATCTCGTGGACGACCTTCGGCGACGTTAAAATCAACGTCGGACTGTCGTTTATCCTGGCTGTTTCGTACACTACAATTTGATCGCTGCAAATCCCTCCGTTGTCGCACGCGTCGTTCTTGCACGGTGAATAACCAATCGTTAGGTGATATCCTTCAATTAGATTTTCGATTTCTCTGCGCTTTCTTTCCAAGAAATCACTAACTTCCGTTTTAGTACGGTAACCTGAATTTACAATGGAATGTTAAAAAATTCGTCAAAAATGGAACAACATTTTTTTTCGTGACGAAAACGATTATGGCGATAATTTACCTTGGGGAGAGGAAATAGCCATGTAAATTTCAATGTGATTATCCTTCTCGTCGATGCTGTAAATGGCGAGGGTGTCGCCCACGTCTAGTTCTTCCTGCAGTAGCTCCAGTAGAGCCTTGTAGTACTTGTTCAGGAAATCGGCAGCCTTGATGCGTGAAATTTGCATGGTTATACTGTTCTCCACGGTAGCATTCGAGAACATCACGAATTCTACTGACACCTTCGATACCACATCCGGATGTCTGCCGTCGTTCCCGGAGACACTCAGCGAATATCCGATTCCTGTCAAAACAAAAAAACAAAAAAAAATACATTAACTTTCAATTCATCGCATAAATCTCCATTAAAATAAACTCCAGGAAATTCCATTAAGGACGTTCTCCGGCGGCTGGGATGCTCAACTCAGAGAATAGTGGTACTCAACTTCACTAAATTGAGATTAA
>JAWWEN010000002.1:674534-684703 GCA_035582955.1 Sycophila texana
TTATTGGGACATTGTGATTAAATATTTAATGAAAACTATTACATTTTTCTTGAAGCAATTATATTTTTTTGTCAGTGCACGCGGAAATCGTCGATCGGTGAATTTTGCGCCCGCGAGCTTTAACGGCGAATTCTTCGAATTTCGAAGAATGAACATTTTATGCGCCGAGCTATTGAAAAGCCGTTTCCTCGGTGGGGAAAAAAAAAGAAGGCCACTGTATATTTGCGAGAGGCTCGTAAAAGTGAAATCGTAGCGAAAAATGAAGGGGAGGGTCAAGAAAAATGCTTAAAGCGTCCTCTCCTCTCGCATACTAATCCCCGAGGAGCAAACAAAGCAGGTGAAATCGTGAAATCGAAGGCTACGGCCCGGCATAATATAATGACCGTCGCAATATTGGCCATTTCCCCATGGGCAGGCCATGGGCAGGCATCCCGGCCGAAAAATCCTTTACCCCGCAGCCTTTTCCGTCCGAGACGAAAGGCGTCAAAAAAAAGGAGGGGAGATGAGAGAGAGAACGGCTGTCGCTCAGAGCCCCGGCCTCCTTTATTGCTCTCGACACCTTCCTTCCTTCCGTCGCGCGCGCGCGGGTGTAAAAGCAATTCCCCGAAAGCTTTGAAAAATCCGAGATGAATGGACCGAGGCCGTTAATTGTCCGCCTCTGCGCGCGCGCGTGTGTACGACGCAGAGGGGCTCCGTTTCTTTTATCTCCCTTTTGTCTCTCTCTCTCTCTCTCTCTCTCCTCCCCCGTAAACCTCGTTCACTCCTTCGTTTTTTGCCCGCCTCGCTGTTCGCCCCCCCTTTTTCGCCCGCCGTCCACTCTTTCTCTCGGCCGGGCGTCTCGCTTAATCGGGAGATTGCATTATTAGCCGCCGCCGCTGCTCTTTTGAGGTCGCGCTCGCGCGTAACGAAATCAAGATTGAGCGCGCGAGTTCGAGGGGCTGGCTCGTTTTGTGCGCTCGCTCGCTTCCCCTTGCAGTGCTTTGGCAATGTTCGCTCGCTTTCTCTCTCTATCTCTCTCTGTCTCTCTGCTATTCTCTTGCTCTCTCGCCACTTTTTTTTGGTAGCCGCTTCTTTTCTTTTCGCCGCCTTTTTTTATCATCCGGGCCTGCGGAGCTGGCGATTTTTGGTTTCTCAGGGTGGCAATGGAGTTCTGATTTTAAGGCGAGATTCGTCCTTTCTTTTTTTTATTTTTAATACCCTCACACTGGCTGCGTTGCGGCGATCTTGTCGTGCAGATCCCTTGTGACCAGGATACTCAATAATTTTCCTTTGCTTAGGATACGAGAATACACATGTAAAACTATTTGATGCAATTTATATACAAATTTTATACAGTCATTATATAAAAAAAAAATTATTCCATACAACGTGTATGCAATTGTATACAAATAAATTGTATCAAATATTTTAACGAGGGTATATATCCTCTTAAGTTGAATTAATAAGAATTTATTAAAATTAGTGACAATTATACCCACGAATCAAGAAATAGTAAAGCCCTTTTCACTAATTTTCAGTGAAATCTCACTATAATTAGTATAGTAGTTTTTCCACTATATTCTTCAACTTTAGACAGTATACTCTCACACATGGATGATGGGGGTTGTTGCTTTTTTATTAATTTTTTGTTTAGCGCGAGAAACTCAACTCGGTAAACACATACGTCACAAAAATTTATCGCCGCCTTTTAATCAGTTGGCGCATTTTATTAATAACCGCCGGCGTCACACGCTGCCGGAGCCTGGAATTCATTATCGGCTGTCGTAGGCGGCCGCCAGAAAGAGAGAGTGAAAAAGAATTTAAAAAAAAAAACAACAACAACAAAAAAAAACACGAGGCGTCTCGTAAATATGAAAAATCCGTCCATTATGCGAGCGAGAGACAAAAGCCCGGGAGATGCACTCTTTTTCGGCAATTTCAAAATACGACGTATTAATAAAGCGCCGGGCTCGCGAGTTTCGTAAGCGAGGCCGACAAAAAGGAATTAACATAATCCATCCTCTCCGCGTCGACTTTTACCCGCGTGAGTCGGAGCATTTCTATCCGACGTGACAAACAGCGCGGTGTCCGGGCGGGAAGGGGAGAGAAGAAAAAAAAGGAAGCTGGTACTCCTTTTATAAGCCGGGACGATTTGCCTAAGTCGATTTCGGGACGGGCGCGCAGGTGCCGGCCGAGGGGGAAGAATTTCTCCGGCCACGCGCTTCGGAGAGGCAAGAGAGAGAGAGAGAGAGAGAGAGGGAGAGAGAGAGAGAGAGAGAGAGAGAGAGAGAGAGAACAGGAGGAAGGAGCGTGACGGGAGGGAAGAGGTGGGTATATACGCCCGATGCCGGACAAAGAGGCGAGGATCGCCGGACGAGGCTCCCGTGGGGTTCAGCCGTTAAGTGACTTAACAATGTTTGACAGTGATTTTTAAGTAATTTTGTCGATGACGCGAAAGTTTCGACCGACGCGCCGACCGAGAGAGAATACTCCGTGCAACGAAAGAGGAATTTAATATATCGATTTTTGCGCATTGCGTCATTTGATTCTTCAATGCTATTTATTATTGATGAGCCTCCGAGCTTGGCGATTAATTTATTTCGTTTTTATATAATAATAAAACTAAACAGCAGCGAAACAAAATTTGTAAATCTAACTGAAAATTTAGTTGAATCCTCCTCACTAAATTATTTTATTGATTTAACTAAATATTTAGTTGAATTATTTATTTATTTAAAACATTATCTAATTCTAATAAAAATTATTTATCTAAATCTAATAAAAAGAGCTAAAATTTAGTAGTAAGTGAGCGTTCTAAAACTAATCTAATAATAAGGAACTAAAATTTATTATAGTATAGGAATTAAACAAATTTTTTTTGGTTAAATAACTGATTTATTTAAATATTTTGAGAATTTAACTGAAACTTTGGTTGATAAACTAAATGGTTTTGTATAAGGAGAAATCCTCAGATTTTTTTTTCAGTGAAAAAATTAAAAGGATTTTCATGTAGATACAAAGGATTAATTTGCATTGAAGCATTCTGTATATCCGCTTAAATTTTTTAGAAAGCTACCTTCTTCTTCTTCTTCTTCTCTTTTTACAAATGTCAAGTGATTTAATGTATACCTGCTTCGAGCGAAGCAACTGTCAATTTTTTAATTTCTCGTATACGAAATAAAAAGAGCCTCGCAAATTAAAGAACAAAATAAAGAGGCTATTACACACCCACGAGAGTGGTATTATAAAATCCCCCTTCATATCTCTCCGAAATGCACATACAAGCACACAGTACCAGCGGTCGCGGCAATTGGCGTAAAACAAGCATATGATTCGTATCATTACACTAATGAATCGTAAAAGATCCTGCGGTCGGACTACGAGAGCTACAAGGTATAAGAAAAAGCTACGGAATCGCGTCGTCTCACCTCCTTGCCTTTTCATTTCCTTCACGCGGGGAAGTCCTCTCCCCCCCCCTTATCCTTCCTCCAACTCCTCCCTTTTTTTTTTCGTCCTCGTCGTCGCGCGCAAATATTTCCTGGCGAGAGTTGTGCCTGCGCGGAGGAGACGCCTTGAATGCCCGACGTGTCACCGCGGGAAATCGAGTGTACGCAGCCACGGCACGGGTATATACAGTCGCCGCCTCCCTTTTTCTCCTGCAAGTCCGGTGGAGAATGCGGTGGTGTACAGCAGCTTTCGAGCGAGCCTCGCCTTTTTCAACGAAACGCACGTCGCTCGTTAAGATTACACGAGTTTTCAGGTTCGAGGGAAGTGCTCCCTGGAGAAATTTTTGGTGCGGGGACGCTCGAGGAAGAGGGCTCTTCGCGTGGGTAGCTCTTAGATGACGCAAACGCACTAAATACGACTTTGAGAATTTTTATCGCGAACTACGTTTATCCATTAGGTTGCTTAATTAATATTTCGCACTGTGAAATATCCGTAAATATAAACTGTACACTGACGGTAAAAAGTTCGAGTTTTTACTATACGAAAAAAATATATAAAATTCGAATAGATCAAAGTAATCTCTAATCAATTATTAGAAAAATCACAGCGATTCATACCGTAATGTAAAAATTAAAATGAATGCACTTTACAGTACGTGATATTACAGAAAAAGAGATCATTTAAAATGACTATAAAATAGTACATAAGTAAAAACCAACTATTCACGTTAAATAATTATAAAATATTTTAAAAATGTTATTTTAATAATTTACTTCAGTAAATTAAATGTTTGTGGAACGACACAGTAATAAATAGATAAATGTATAAATAACTACAAGTAAATATAACATTTACTCTTATATAAATATAATATTATCTCTTATATTTACTCTCGATTCAACTTATTTAGAGAAGAAAGATTTTTACCTCATCAGGTAAAACGCACCTCTGAGGACTTCGAAAGTTTTTTTTTATAGCTTTGATACGCATAACAGATACTGACAGTTTTTTAATTTCGCCCATATAGTGATTCACCTGATGGAAACATACTCTAGGAATGTATATCATTTCTCAGAAACTATATATTATATTTTTTTTTCTTTCATAGTGACCACAAACTTTTGGTCGGTAATGTAAATCGAAACTGCCTCCACGCTCGTAAATTCATAAATTTCGAGAACAGAAATTTTTGCACTAAAACTCCGGGCTTCAATTCCACCATATCGTAATTATGCATTTTAACGTAAGGCCCGGAGTGTACGAATTTGGAACCGACGCGATAAGTCTGTAAGATGGTATGCGCTTCGCGCTCGTCCTTGTAAAAGTTTTAGTCTCGTAAAGCAAAAAAAAAAAAAAAAAAAAAGAGAAATGAAATAACAGAAGGGAGCTGCGAGTCGGAGCCGCAGCCAGAGCCGAGAGGAAAAATAAGAGGAGGAGCCGATAACCGCCGAAAGCTCGGCTCCGATAACCTAGAATCAGGGGGCCGTCGCCGCCGCCGGTGAGATTGCATGCGGCGCGCACCGCTGATCGGCATGCAAATATTTCGAAACACGCAATATTTTTCGAGTCCGGCAGAAAGAGAGAGAGAGAGAGAGACTCGTGGCTAGATCTGGTGCGCGCGCGCGCGGCCGCAGGTTCATCTTATGCTAATCCATTCTCCTCCTCTTTTTTTTTCTTTTTAATTTTTTTTTTTTTTTGCGCCGCTCTCTTTCCCTCCGCATCTTTTTTTTTTGTCCGCCCCGCCGCTGGGATTTCTCCCCCTCCGCCCCGGCGACCCGTTCGTTAGGAATTTCGTGCAGTTTTACCGGTTTAGTGAAGCCATTCTCGTCATATATAAATTTCGCGGGAAGCTGGTATTAATTTAACGGAAAAACCGAGACGCTACGTGTTTTACGCCTCGTTACGCCGGGGTCGGGGTCTAAGTAATACTCACGCTTAACTTGAATGATGGACTGTATGTTTTTTTTTTTTTTTTTTTTTTTTTTTGTCTTCGATGTGGATGCGCGGGAAGCGGGGTTTGATAAGATTCGACTTTTCCTGCGCGCGGGAGCGGCGCCTCGGGCTGAGTGTGTAAGAAATTCCCGGGGAGTGAAAATACATTCTGCGGTGATAAAATCTCCCCAAGTCCGACGCCTGGAATGCCTACTTGAAATAGGGGATTTCGTGGAATTTCTTTCATATGAAGAGGTAAATTTCATTCGGATCGAGTGGCTTTTCAAAATCGAACGTTTCCTCCTTTTTCTCTTCTTTAAAGGATGTACAGGCTACGTGGAAATAGTCCGCATACGCGATGATCTCCGCTTGTGATTTTCGACGTTCCTTACGGCGGCTGCAGGTCGCTTTTATATTAAATTAAACGCTGAATGGCGACGGGTGATTCGCACAATTTATCAGTGGATCAGTTAAACAAAAGGATCCCTTTCTAAAAAGGTGACGGTCCGTTAAGCGTTGAAATTAAGGCGGCCTATTATTCTCCTTTGGATTTTTTGTGAGTATTTAAATGTGGGAAGTAATTACGGAAACAATGTTGTCTCTATTTAATGAGACACTTTTACTCCGCAACCAACGTCTGATCTGAAATGTTATACTTTATATACTGCCATGTAACGTACAAGCATATACGTGCAAAAATTTTGTTTACTTTTAAAGTGAAAACGAAACCAAAAGATAAAAAGGATAAGAGCGGAAGCAGAAAAAAAAAACTTTTCGATGCAAGGAATTCACTTTTACGTAAAGTAAATAATTTCAACGCGTTCCCGGCTATAGTGAGAAAGTCGATTCGAGAAAAAAATTGAGCCAATTTTTTTATCTTCTTATCAAGCATACTGAAAGAAATGTTTTAGTAAAATTACTAAATACTGAAATTTTCCATAAATACAGTAAACATTAAAAATTTTCCGTATTTTTGGCAAATTTTACTGAGAAGTTTAGTAATTTCTCTCGAAATATCAGTCTGTGACAACTTTCCCAAATAGTTCAAAAATTATTAGACGATTTGTAAATGTTTACTAAAACATTTCTCTCAGCTTACCTAATTTTTTACTCTAACGACGTGATTTTTTCAGATTTTCCGGTGAAACTTCATTAAATCCGTAAAGAAATAATCTTTCTAAGTTTCCACTCTTTTAAATAAAAAAGTGGAACCAGCTTTTTGATTAATAAATTCCTTAAAAATGTAAATTCAACAATTAATTAATCAAAAAAAAAACATTCAAATCTTTTAGACATTACTTAATTCCCACGCTACAACGATCGTCGGAATCATCACACAATCGAGAACTTACAAAAGTTATTGACTTATAACAACTCACCTATACAAAAAAAAAAAATCTTTTCATATATAGTTAATAACAAATAGAAAGTACCTTCTAAAGCATCTACACTCAAAGAGAAGAAGAAGAAGAAGAAGAAGAAGAAGAAGAAGAAGAAGAAGAGGAAGAAGCAAGAAGGCTGCAAGCAGCTCACCGAGAATTTCCACGCACGAGCCCGGCGTTAATTCGCGGCATCTGCGCGCGCAACCCGAGTCCGGCTCTCTCGGTGCAGTACACCCTCTTTCCTTTCCTCCTCGGCATTACCACCGCGGGGCTCGACTCGACGGCCTCGCTCGCTTCCACACACGGACGGTCACGCACACGTGCTCGCGCGAGCGCGAAACGTGTAGCGCGTAAGAAAGAGTTCCCGCGGGGCCCAAATCGTTATCGTTGGGCCCTTATCTCTCGCTCTCCTTTAAAGACCGGCCTCCCTCCCTCCCGCCCCTTCCCGGCGACGAAAGCGCAAGGAGCGCATATACGTATATATAGAGGCTCGCACGGGCGGCGCGCCGGGGCCTTCTGCAATTATCCCCCTCTCGGCTGCATTATGCCTCGGCCTGGGAGAAAGAGAGAGAGAGAGAGAAAGGCCTCGCTGTCGCAAAACGCGCGAGAAGTCCGTACTTGCTGTTTTTTTTTTTTTTTCTTTATTGCACTCCGTGGGGCTTCGAGATCTCTTTCGTGCGACACGTGCATTCTACGGTGAAAAATTCCGCAGTGCGCGTGCGACAATCGCGAAGTTTGAGTTATCCCTTTATATAAATTGAGCGATCGAGATATTGATCATTTGTTCGAAATTTTGAGGCAATTCTGATTTTCGAGAAAAAAAAATTGAATGTCGCGAGAGACAGATTGTCGTCGTAGCCGAAAAAGCTCCTAAGAGGCACGCGTAGCGCGCTCAATCCTCCTATAGTATAAATAAAAATAATATATAAAGAGTACTAGCTGTCTCTTGTTGATTCGATTCTGCTCAATTTTTATTCATTTGCTCGATAACCCAATTTATTACTGGTTTCTCGCGGTCTGAATGGACTTCTTTTTATTTTTTGCTTCTTTCATTTTTGTGTATATATTTATAAGCTCGCGAGCGAGCACGTAATGGACGTTTCAGTGATTTAATTAGTTGCCTCTCTTTAACGATTCCCGTCTTGCGTGCAGGTCTAGGCAAATCAGTAAAAGTGAACTGATATTCGTGTAAAAACGTTTTTCTCGAGTTAAGCGAGTGTCCATTGAAAAAAATAATTTTGCAATAATTTTATCTTTATTTTTTAGTTTAATTTTATATGAATATACGGGCTTTCACCTTTTTAGAAACTGTGAAGTATATAAATCATTAATAATATAATTTTTTTTTTTTAACTAATTAAGCGTTTTTTTTGTCAAGGTAGCACAAGCAGGGGAGCAAATCTACAGCGAAAAGAGAAGAACTCGCTTGTGAGAAACATTTACTACACCGCGTATGGTATAAGATTACAGAAAATTTATACTAATTTTTAGTGCACGACATAATAATTTTTCTAATGGCTGCCAGTTTACCAGTAATTTTTTCTAAACAACCATAATTCTACGCTCGGCGAATGCTCGTTGACTCCAACTGACCGGCGAGTGTAGGAGCGTACATATGTATACCATACACGTAACATTTCGGCGAGTACGAATATAAACTAAAGTAAGAGACTTTAGTTTAGTAATCTTCTTATCAATAGACTCGTAAGGGCATCCTTTTTTTTAACGACGCGCCGCAAAATTTTTACGCCCGCTGTTAAAGCCCCGGCGTCTCGGTAGCGCTCGCGCATTTAATAAAAGGCCGCGCGCGTCGATTTTAAGCCGCGCGCCGAGTGCAAGTTCGCGATGATTACACGAGTTCGAAGATTCATTTTACGAGTGGCCGAGATGTCAAAACGAGTTTTTGCGCCGTTTTTAAAAGGGAGGCGCTTCGGCCGCTGAAGAGAGCAAAAAAAAAAGCAGGAAGAAATTGTGCGCAATGCGAGTGGTGCGCACCGCGAGTGAGAGAGAGAGAGAGAGAGAGAGAGACGAAAAAGCCACGGACTCATTAAAAACTTAAAACTTTCGTAAAATTTGGCATTCACTTTAGTATCAATAAAAAGCCTCGACGTCAATTTATTCCTCCGTTCGTTATGAAAGACCCGGCGCTGCACTCGCAAATTACTATTCAAAAACGCGGGGGACACGGCGGAAAATAGGCTTTACGCAAAAATATACGAAACGACCGCGCTTATACCACGTCGAGTTCAATATACTCAACATTTCTTTTTTCTTACTATAAAATGAAAATAATAAAAAAAAAAAAAACAACGCGACTTTTAATACGCGCAAAGAGGAGAGGTATATATACTGCAATTACCAGGGCGACGTGTCATCGATAAGTGTCATCGCAGCGTCAGGCATGTAAAACGTCCCCCTCGCTAAAGTACGCGTATCATAATCGCTGAAACGAAAAGCGCCGCGGATCTTTCAATTCGAGCTCCCCCCGGCCGTGAGAATTTAAATAAAGAAAATAATTGATAATTATCCCGATGACACACCGCGATCGCGACCGGCTTCGCGTTCTCCAACATTTTTCCTCCCTTTCCCTTTTCTTTTTAATTGTTCTTTTAAAGGCTTAAAAAGAGAACGAAAATCCCACGTGTACGTCTCGGTAGAACGACATCAGGCTTCGATTGCGCCCCGGCGGAAAAAAAGGGTGGCCCCGACTTCGCGTGCAATCGTCGCGTTTTAGCGCCAGCTAGGCATAAAATCGCCTCGGACGTAAGGCCACCCCCCTCTCCCCTCCCTCCTCTTTTCCCACTCGTCGCTATATATATATATATATATATATATATATGCAGTCGCGGTCGAGGGCACCTCGCGGAGCAACCTGTTGCCTCTCATCAGGCCTCATCGCGGCAGCCGCGCGACTCGTTTCAAACGTCAGCGCGCGATCCCCTGATATACGAGCGAGAGAGCGCCGGACGATTTTATAATTAATCCCCGCTCGCTCGCGCGACGGAAATGCGCGCGACTAGCCAAGGCCGATTACGCCGGGCTAATTGATAGTCCACCGCTTCGACACTGTGCCCTCCCCCCCCTGCTGGATTTTTTTTCCGTTTTCATCTCGTTCTCCGATAATAAAACGTCGAAATAAAAAAGGGGGTAATGTAATAAAAGTATATGTCCGCGAGTGGACTGTACTTTATATACGCGGAGAGAAATGACTTATATGTAGTAAAAATTGCTACAATTTTCATATAAAATTACTCTATAAATTAGTTTATACTTGCCAATTATATCTGATAACTAAATTTTTTTATTTTTGTATATACCCTGGTACTCTATTAGATTTTATATTTTAAAGTTTGAGAAATTTATATCAAAAATTACCGTTGTTTTGACGGTAACCATGGACTATTTGCGCTGATCAGATTTATTTATATG
>JAWWEN010000002.1:685880-720396 GCA_035582955.1 Sycophila texana
TTATTTACAAAATCTTTAATAACTATTTTTGCAGTCGAGGCTCCCTATTCTAATCAATTTTATTCGATTACTCATAAGAAAAGACAATTTTTTGATAAAAAATGATCGCTAGGAAACCGTGCAAAGGGGTTGAAACGGCTGATTTTCGTTAGCAGGACCACCCTCGACATTTACAAAATCTATATAATAACTATTTTTGCAGTCGAGGCTCCCTATTATAATCAATTTCATTCGATTACTCATAGAAAAAGACAACTTTCTGATAAGAAATGATCGCTCGGAAACCGTGCAAAGGGGTTGGAACGGCTAATTTTCTTTAGCAAGACCACCCTCGATATTTACAAAATCTATAATAACTATTTTGGCAATCGAGGCTCCCTAATCTAATCAAATTTATTCGAATATTTATGAGTAATCGAATAAAATTGATTAGAATAGGGAGCGAGCCTCGACTTCTCAATAGCAATTTTTACTAAAACATTTCTCTCAGTGTACGTTCTTGTCTCGGCCACGTCTTCTGATATCAAAACCCGCAAGACGGAAGACATGAAGACTACCCAAGAAGGTCTCGGTATTGGCGGCAACCCTATACATGATACAACACGGACGGCAGTTCCGTTGATTTTGAAAATTAAAGAAAAATCCTCCGTCTCTCCTTCCTCGTTGCAGCCTTCTTTTATTGCGCTTCTTTCAGCGAGCACGCATGCAGCGCTTGGTTAACTGCACGAGCGGCTAAAAGTGCGTTCAGCAATATAAGTGCGCAATCGCAAAACGGTCGTTCGGAATTTTATGCCTATCTATCCGCGCGGAAAACGAAACAAAGCATCAGCGCGAAATTCATTTAGACTCTCTCTATTTCTCTCCCACCGGCAGGCTAACGAGCAAAAATGCCGGGGCTCTTAAAAGCCAGGCAGCGGGGCACACTGATTGCGCATTCTAGATACGCTCGCACTTCAAATATAAATTTTAAGTCCAAAGTACAGTTTAGCCGGGCTCCGCCGTCGCACTAGCCGCCAACCCTGGCGCTTATATTCCAAAAGGAAGTAGAATATACATATATATATATATATATACGTACAGTAACCGCGCGCGATCGAGCGCGCTTGAATAAATCAAAAGGATGACTAAGATGAAATAAAAGCCTCGACGGGCGCGAGTTCAGTTGCGGCAGCAGAGTCTCCTCCCCTTGTACCACCTTTAAATCGTACGCGATTAATTTATTCCAGCTTCAGCTGCGAGTCCGTCCAGATCGTCGCGCGCGTTGCAGCGTTTCCCGCGAATGAATAAATTTCCCCCGGTGAGGCGTAAAATCGCCGCTCGTCGAATAGTCCAAGCTCTGCGGATACTTTAACGATCCCCTAAATCCCGGGCTCGTTGCATCGAGGAAACCGATACGCAAAATATAGGTTTACAAAAATCTCAATTACGTAGAAACGAAAAGTCGTACAGAGAAGTATAAAAAATAGAAATAATGGAGGATATATAATAAGCATAAAATTTATAATTCATCCTTATTAAAGAATCTTTAGTGATTCAACAATTATGCGCATAGTCAAACATTGTTAACAAAATTATATGATAGAAATATTGAGTATAAATTTTAATCATTCACAACTACTGAATGACTAAAGATTTTTCCATTGAATAAATTTCTAACTGTAGTTCTTGTGTTCTTCTTTATTTTCATTTTTTTTTTTTTTTTTTTTTTTGTATACGTTTTAGTAAGACTTTTCATTTTTAATTAATAAATATTTTCGTGTATGCATATTTTTCCTAGATTTAAAGAAAATGTCTTCCTTGTTTAATATCATACCCACCACCTACTATGCGTTTTATCATCCCGCATACAGTACGGAACTGAATTCTCGTCTCTAATAAAAAATTTCGGGCGAATCGTTGATATACCAAATACAAGTACCGTTAATTTCGTAAAGGCGAGGTGTTGCTGCGCCCCGATGCTGCCCGGATCTATACGAACACACACATACACACACACACGCATATATTTTATGTATAAGTACATGTACAAGCATAAGTATATATATATATATAAGTGTATGTGTGCTTGCACGAAAGTGGATGAAGGTGAAGGTTCCGCGGAATTCCGCGATGGGGAATGCGGCAGGGGAATACATCCTCACCTCCTTGTGCGGGTAATGGCGCTGATAATCCATAAGGGGGGCTTTTTGCCGTCAGCCACCGCTGGCGGATTGCTCGCGAGCTTTCTCAGCCTGGAAGCAGTTAGCCACGGCAATTTATGGACAGTGCGACCGCGCGGAAATGTGCCTATCATGCGGCGCGCGAAAAACCATTTAGCGACTTAAGCCACCGCGCCGCGGGGTCCCTGCGTGCATTGGGAATAAAAGCCGCGCGCGGAATCTAACCGGCCGCCTCTGTATGGGTATACTCTTCTCTCTCTTATACTGTTATTAGCGGAATTAAGTGTACTGTCGCGGGGTATGCCCGATTAATCTGAAAGGACGGCCGAGAGTCGCTTCCTCGACGGGTAAGGCGAGCTCTCGGCTTTGCCTCGTCAATGGCCGATAAATTCGTAACTCTTGCAGTTTTATTTATTATCTAAGACCCCGGGAGTCGAGTTGAATATTTATCGCGAGGGAATGACGAGGAGTTTGAAGAAGTCGCACGCTTTTTTTTTCGATGTTAATTATGTAATTAATTGATTGTGGAGATTCATTTTGTATACCGATGTTAACATAAAGTTTCGCACCATCTAGAAATAACTTATAGTCGGAGACGCTGGTTATTTTCAATATTAATGAAGCTTCACTTAATTTTGAGACAAGTTTTGATTCGCTAATTATCCTTTTAACCTTAATAACTAACGAACTTGTGTAAGAAACTCAGAAATTTGTATAAAACGTGGGATTTTCTGTTTTTTATTTATTTTTTTTTTCATAGCATCATCTTTATATCGAAGACTGGCACGTCTACAAAAAAAGGACTATTTTAATTTATTTATTTTTTTCAACACCAGGCTAAAATTAATTAATTTATCTACAGAGACTGATTAATGTATAGGTATTACATGAGTTCATGGAGTTTATCTCTTTTTGAAGAATTTATTTTAGTCTAGTAAATAGTAAAAAAAAATTTATATGCACTTTCTAAAAATAATTAGTACTAGTAATTTAATCTGTTTCCTCAAGGTATAGTCAAAATATTATAATAATTGAATTTTCTTCGGCTTTAACTAAAATTTTATAAAGCTTTATAAACTTTTAATCTTTAAATGGACCACTTTACACAATTTTTATAAAGTATAAAAACAAATTTTTTCAGCTTTGTAAAATTAACACGGGTCTCTTTTAACATCTGTGCTACTCCTCTAAGGAAGCCAAAATAAAACCTTAAGCATTCAACCAAAAATCTTTTTTCTTCCCTTTTCATTCTTCTTTTTCTCAATGAACGAGAGAAAATCTCTCCTACACAAACCCACCGTACTTCCCAAGTATTATACACTTATTATACCCGCAGTTCGTGCTCCTAAAAGATCTGCCAGAGCAACATTAGTCAGAACGGCCCAAGCGGCCCGCGGTCAAAATTCCATTCATTCAGATTTCTCCGGAGCTCCGGTATATAACCGAACGCGCGCAGAAAAAGGCTCTCGAGCCGCGCAGGGGGCAAAAAGGCAAGTAGCGCTCAGCTCGACGGCGAAAGAGACCAAGCGACCAAGACAGTCGTCGTCGCAGCGAGAACATCGGGGAAATAAGCGCAGCAACGTCGTTGTGCATCATCCCCCGAATATTTCACTGTCTCCGCTCTCGGGGCTCGCCGCTGACGAGAGGTGGCCCCCGCAAAAAGCCCACTTATGGGCGCTCTCTCTCTCTCGCTCGGATCTCTGCCTCCGCGGTGGCGGCAATGGCATTCGCCGGTGTATCTTTGGCCCCGCTCGATCGCCGCGGCGGCGGCGGCGGCGGCGGCAGCGGCTAAGAGAGAAGAGGAAGGAACGGCATGGCAAAAAGCGTCATGGCAGGAGAAAGAGAAGAGGAGAGCTGCGGCGGCCTATCTTCCCTCTCCCTTGTGGGATCCCGGCTGTGCCGCCGCTGCGGCGCAACCTTCGGACGCGCGGAGCAGTCGGTGATTTTGTCGGCGAGATGTGCCGCTCGCTCGGACTCTCTGCGCCTCTACTCTCCGTCCGATCGCTGTATATATATATACGTATACACGTATCTATGTATGTTTATGTATGTATGTCTATGTATGTATGTCTATGTATGTATGTATTGTATGTACGTACGCTGCTAAAAATCGATTTAAGAAGCAACACAAACAAAGTGTTATTTCTTAAACTGATGATGAATTAATTATTAGATACACTTATGTGTAAAATATTAATAATCCTCTCTTAAGGTAGCTATAGTTTTTTGAAATTTCTTAAAACGTTTAAATAATTAGTTAAAATATTCCTGATAATGTATAGAATAGAATAGAATAAAACTGGAGATAGGTTACCGTGAAAAATTTTGAAACAATTACATTTAAACTTGAGATTCTGAGCACTATGTCTTATGGGAGCGTCACTCCTGAAGACAGGAAATGAAAGATTTTTTATTAGTTAACGATCTTAGATAAAAGAGAAAAACTAGATTTTAATAGCTAATGTTTCAGCTTTCAAAAAATATTAAAATCATGGTACCTTACCGTGTAAAATAAAAAGATCTTAGTTATTGAAAGTGGTAAAATCTTGTTTTTATGGTTAGCTTCGAAATCCAATTGACTTAAAGTTGACTTCAAGCTAACTTTCACCTCGCATAACCTCTAAAGTAATCAAATGCGCAACTAAAATTTACTTTTAATAATACTTCATTAGAGTAAAATAGTACAAAATAATACATTAAAATACACTGAAAAATTCAGAAAATATTTCTTAAACACGTTTTGCACGTTAATAAAGAAATTGAAAACAACTTTTATTAAAAATCTCAACTGACTAGAGAGTACCTATAGAGCTACCTTAAAAAAAGGATGGCATGATATTGTGAAGGATTTT
This sequence comes from Sycophila texana, assembly GCA_035582955.1. Lineage (NCBI taxonomy): Eukaryota > Metazoa > Arthropoda > Insecta > Hymenoptera > Eurytomidae > Sycophila > Sycophila texana. The sequence goes on from JAWWEN010000002.1 coordinate 690,892, forward strand.
AAGGACGTTCTATTCTAAATCAAAAGTTTGAGCACGTGGTGATATGACCTATAAGTCTTTAAGGATAAAAAAAAATCAAAAGTTCTTCGAGATGGATGAAAATTTGGGAAGTTGTAAATGAAAGTAATATCCCAAATTATATTAAATATCCACTTAATCTTACCTGTAACCTACTGCAACAACTCTGAAGAGGAAGCTGAACCGATTGAAGAACTCCAGAAAAACACAAACACAAAGAAACTTCAACGTCCATATGATATCGCCAAGAACTTCCCAAGAACTGGACTCGGTGCTGGCCGGATTGAGAAAAAGCACGTGGGCTTGCTCTCACTACTTTTATAAGTCGAATGGCGATCGGAGCTCCCTCTGCCGATGAGTCTCACATTCCTTCCTTCCTCTTCAGAGTTGTTGCAGTAGGTTACAGGTAAGATTAAGTGGATATTTCATATCAGTAAAATCAGTGTTAACGTGATTCATGTATTTGATTTGAAAACTCCCGATCCAGCGACTATCCCTTTGCTTAATCGTTAGTTCTTTCTGAAAAATTATTAGATGTTGCATAAGCAACTTTGAGGCGAGGCATTTATACATTTCTTAAGTTTAAAGAATAAATAGACTACGAACTTATCGAAAGTGCGTTTAAAGGCCCATGAGGAGATAAGGGGGGAATAAGGAAATAAGAGGAATAACAGTGGGAATAAGAAAATAAGACTTCTTATTCTCGAAATGTGTATATGCGTATATGAGTATATTTATATGTGTATGGTTGCGTATGTGTATTTATGTGTACGTGTGTGAGTAGCGGAAGCGATCGCGGGGGGAGCGAGCGGAGAGGACGTTGATTAGCGCGGATATGGACTCCGACGCGTATATAAAGGACCAGGCGATCACGCGCGGCCTCTCCGGGAGGAATGGCTGTGGATATGTGTCGGCAGATTTCTACGGGTCGTTAAGAATGCGCCCTCCTCCGATTATCCGCGGCGCGCCGCCTTTTTTAAAAGGCGCACATTTGTTTATGACATTTATTGCGCGTTCGCGAAGATGATGAAAGTCTGGCCTCTCTCTTTTATATTTTTTTTTTTATTCCCATTCTGACGCTCGTTTCTTTCTTTCGTTCTCCAAAGGCTTTTTTTCGCGACGCGATTAGCGAGGGAGATTCTTTCATTTTTTTTTAATCTTCGTTCTATACACGGCGACTCTTTTGCTCCGTTTTATGGCTGCGGCTTCATCGGTATGATTTAGTCGCTTTGAGGTTCTTTAAAACTGCGGCGTATTTAATTGGATAAAAATCATTTTGTATATACATTGTAAAAAAGTTTACGTGAAAATCGAGGGAATTTTTCGTTCGTTATATTTATTGATTTTTTTGTTGTTTTTTTTTTTGTTTGGCTCGCGGGCACACGCGCGTAAGTACGTCGTTATCGGCGGGACGATTGGCTCTTGCAGCTAAAATTTTTTTATACCAGTCGTTCGGCGCATACTTTACAAGCTAAAATTTCATATTTCCGTTGTGCTGCAACTTTATGGAATGTGTGTAAAATTTTAAGGATGAGAATGTATTTATTATCCGATCGCATGCTTGCGGTCTACTGGACTCCACGGGTGCCGGCCTTATTGACATAGCGTGACTTTTACCTCAATTTTCTGCCTCGCCGTTCCCTCTCGCTCCCCGACTTTTACTCGCGCATTTCCTTTTTTTTCCGAAAAATTTCCTACGAATTTCGCGTCTCTTTTTTTGTATTTTTACTTCGAATTACTTAATTGACTCTCCTCTCCCTCGATGAAATAAAAAAAAATGATTAAAGTAGTTCTCACGATACTATAGTACAATAATGATGAAAAAATATTGGATACCCTTGTTAAATATTGAATATAAAACACTAAAATATTAATAAAGAGTTATGAATGAACTTTACAACGTTGAGAAGAGCAATCGGAAAGGCCCTCCAAGTTTATTATAAATGCTTGTTTATATTAATCTAGAATTTATCTTTCTTTTTAAAAAATATTATAGTAGACAAATCATTCACTTGCAATCAATAAAAAATGTAAATAATAAACTTTGTAAAGATTGATTTTGGGAGAGAGAAAGAGAGGGAAGGATTTACTTTAAAAAGAATAAAACCAAATGAAGAAAGTCGAAAGGAGCAGCGCGTATATCAATCATCGGTCCGAAATTATCCCTCGCTCCATTCAGGCGTACCCATACGGTAAGCCGGAGCGCGACAAAACCGCGGCGGCCGAGCTCATTAATGAATTAAACGACGGGAAACGAGCAAGGATCGCGCCGCGCGCATAGTGCCGCGACCCGGCAAAAATGCGTGTTTACGAAAGTATGCGAGCGAGCGACAAAGAAGGAGTTTAAAATAACAGAGAATCTCGAGAGATGAAACGGCAGCAATGTCGCTCTCGTCTGCTTCCCTGCCTCCCCACCCCCCGGCGGCGGCTCGCTCCGAGGAATTAACTATAGGCTCGCTCGTACGAGCGAGCCCGGAGAGACCGAGATCAAGTTTTTCTCTCCTCTCCTTCCTCCGGAGCGGAGCGCGAGAAGCCGCTGGTCCACTCGAATCCAACTTGACTTCCTGGCACGCGGTTCTCTTTCTCTCTCTCTCCGTCTTACAGACCTACGGCATCTCCTTCTCTTTTCGCGTTTCTTTCTCTCGCTTCGCTCGCGCGCGCACATGCGTCCCTCTCTTTTTCCTCGGTCCACTCGCGCGCGCTCCACTTCTTTTCATCCCTGTCAGTTTTAAATTTTTGCCCCGTACGTCCTCCTTCCTTCTTCTCGACGCGCTTATTTTTTTTTTCGTTCCTTCTCTTTTTCATCTGCCCGAGAGCTCGCTCATTGTGAGCTTCACTCTCTCGCTCTTCCCGCTCGATTCGTCCTGTTAAATTATTTAACCGAGACGTATGATTGATTTTTATTTTATTAGTACGGAGAGCTGGCCGCGCGATTCGCTCCCGATATCTTCCTTCTTATTCTGCCGTGCTCGCCCACCACACGGCACCGAAGGGGCCGCTGGAATCGGCGCTTCAACGTCCGTCTGAATTTATATCTACTGCAGGTGTCTTGTCTCTTTCATTACGCGCGTACAAAAAGAAGTGTATAAAACACAGTTTCGAGAGAGGTTAACCGTTGATCTGGCCTCTTCGATGCTCGAGAAATTGAGGGGAGAGAAGAAAGAAAAAAAAAGGAAGCGGAGTAGCGACAATTAACAATTCAAATTCGATCTTTAACGTGACCTAACGACTGCCCTCCCAACGCCGGCGACTATATACGTACATTAATTAAGATTCCATAAATACTCCGGATAAGCTACTTTTTTACTCGCTCCCCGTGGCACTATAAAAAATCAATCACCATCAATCAAGTCTAAACCTCGAGTAAACCGAACAAATCGCGCACCGGAGTTTAAAAAAAAAAAAAAACAGAAAAGAAGAAAGAAACTCAAATCAAGCACCGTCGGTCGCTCTGTTAAAAGAGAGAAAAAGAAAAAAAAGCGATAGAAGCACGTGTGCGCACACCGGCCATACAGAGCACGACTTCCAAACAGTCATCCACTGTGTTTCGCTCGTAGTCCAGCCTCTCGCCTTTTTTTTCCTCTCCCCGCAGGACTTTTACGATCACGCGTACAGAACCTCGCCGCTTTGGCTCTAAAAAGAGAGAGAAAGAAATGAGTCGCAAAAAAAAAAGAAGAAAACGGAAGGACCAGGCCGGGGGATTAATCGAGCGCGCGCGTGTATAAGTAACTCGGCTCGCGGCTCGTTACTTTCTGTCACGGCTGCTTTAACTACGCGCCTGCGCCGGCGCAATTATTACGCAACTACCGAGCGGCCCGTACGCACACCTCCTCGCGGTTCATTACCCCCGACGCGTCCGATTGTTAAGGGAGCGCGCGCCTTCCGATTTACGAAGCCGCGCCTCTCCGCCAGGGGGAGGAGGAAGGACGGTGCCCGGAAGGAGGATGCGCAGTGCCACTGGTGGAGGGGGGAGGGATGCCTCCCTCTTGTCTCTCTCGCTGATGACTTAATTCGACCATTTTCTTACCCTCCCCCTCTCGGCACCTTTTTTTTGTTGCTGCGCGTCTCCCTGATTATGCTAACAGACGCAGCGGAGACGGAGACACTCGCGGCGCCCTTTATTTACATTTATTTTATTTTATAGCACTCTAACCTCAAAATGACAACTTTAATGACAATTTTCGGCTCTCATGCTATAAAATATCGTACGAAACTGGTGCGTAAGTATTTATTCAGTTCTTGCGACTTTTCGAAAACCGCCGCACGAATTAAATACTTACCTTCCACACCCGTGTGGTAATATACTATTATTATCTTTTTTTTTTCTTTTTGCCTGTTTTTCTTTTCACGAGCGGCGAGTAGCACAGTACCACGCTGTCTATTCGCGGAACTTGTAAAATTCGAGGGCAATCGTACGATGGGTAATAGTGGATGCGCCTCTTAGTGAGCTTAGAGGCGTCTTTATTGCCTTTCCCGCGTGCGCGCGCGCTCGTTCGTAATTAGGAATTATGCTAATTCGACGGGCGCTTTTCTAAGAGCGGCCTCGCGTGTATGCGCACGCTAAGGGAGAAAATCGCTTGGGGTGACTGTACCGAAGTCTCGCCGGGCGGAGGAAATCGAGCGAGGGCACTATACGTACTTACTCTCTTTTTAGCGCTCCTTATGCTACGCGCGGATATTGGACTTGATTCACTCGCTCAATTTTAAGTGCGCTGAAGCTTCTAATTATTCTACGTCGCGGACGCCATCTATCCGGCATGCAAATTCTCTCAGGATGTTCTTTATTTTCTTTTTTTTTTATAAATTTTCTTTAGTCGATGGAAGCGCTTCGCCGCGGGAAAATCGCGCGTCACTCATCACCATTACAACTGACTATAAATCAAACAATATTGTCTCGAGATTAAGCTAATTAATATGATTTATCCCGCCGCGAATTAGCATAAACGAGCCATTGGTTATTTAAAATTTGATGAAAGAAAAAAAATGGAGGCGGACGGTTATTCAATCTGAATTTTTTTTCCATCGAAACCCCCCGCGATCGGTGAAATCACTCAAAGGAAGTTATTAAGATCCTTTTGTTTTTTAAAACCGCCACCTTCGGCGTGTACGGCATAATCGACCTCCTTAAGCTTCTATTTGCGAGAAAGTCACATTACCGCTTACAAGCTAATTAGATTATAGTAAAAGTCAGATTCCGCGGTATTTAAACTACAGTTAAATTGCAGCCTCGTATACTTGCGGAACAGGTAAACATGATGATAGATTCGAGCGTAAATGTTATAAATTCCTCGGTGTGTTGGTTAATATATTATCACGAGGCATCCTCGACGCCTTCGCTTATCAACGTACAAATTCCAGAAAAAACAAATAAAAAGTTGCAGAGCAAAGAAAAAGGGAGGACTCACCTTAGTGGATGAAGTGCTGGGCTTGCCTCCGCCGGTGACGATGGCGTAAATCTCTACCTGGTACCACTCGACGCCGGCCTCGCGGTCCAGCGGTGCGGCCGTGGATAGTACCCCGGTCTTAGCGTCGACGTCAAAGAGCCGGTCGACCTGGGGACCGTCCGCCCCAGCCGTCACGTTCGTCACGTAATACTCGAGGTCCTCGTTGGACCTGCGACTCCGCGCGCTAACTTGCAGTATACTGGCACCCGCGGCCTCGTTCTCGTACACGTTGCCCTCGAGCTGACCGGTATGCTCCCAGATGGGCGAGTCGTCGCCCTCGCCTGGCAGGATCAGACTCACGTAAGTCTCGGAGGATCGGCGCTCGGCCTGCACGGCCTCATCGGTCGCCCTCACGCCCACCTGAAGTCGCGACAATCGCTCGAACATGTGTGCTGAGCGCGGCAGCCTCATCGTCAAGGCACCAGTGTTTCGATGTATGCGGAACATATCCGAGTAGTTGGCACCAGATCTCAAGAGTTCGTAGGTCACCAAGCCGTTGGTGCTGGAGTCCAAGTCGCGTGCCTGCAGCTGGGCAACTCTAATCTCCTTACTGGGTTGATAAGCGATACTGCTCTTGATAGGTAGGATCGCTGCCGACATGCTGATGAAAATAGGCGCGTTATCGTTGACGTCGGTCACTATCACGGTGACCAGCTTCTCGGCTGATAGCCTAGCCGAGCGGGGCTGGGCCTTGTCGGTGGCTACTACGACTAGTTTGAAGGTGTCTATTTCCTCGCGGTCGATGGGCAGCAGAGTGTGAATGACCCCGGTCGAGGGGTTGATGCCGAATCGACGTTTCTGGTCCTCCGGATCCTGGCTAGCGATCGCATAAGTGACGATGCCATTGTCGCCGGAGTCAGGATCCTCGGCGGCAACAGTGACGACCGGTCGGTGCACCGGTATACCCTCGAGGATCTGTCTGACTATGGCAGTATTGGGAAACACAGGTGGATTATCGTTAGTGTCAATTACGTCGACTCTGAGAGTTATGACGCTGCTGAGCCTCGGGTGGCCGGCGTCGCTGCACGTCACGTTCAGGTGATAGACCTCAATGTCCTCGTAATCTAACGGTTTCCTCAGATACAGCGCTCCAGTTGTGGGATCGACGTGGAACGCATCGCGCCTGTTTCCCGCCGAGATAGCGTAGCTCAGCTCGCTGTTAGGCCCGAGGTCGTTGTCGCTCGCCCGGAATCTGAGGAGCTCGACGTTCACCGGCGCCGTCTCCAGCACCAATATCTTTGGCCGGCTGTCGAGGAACCGGGGCATATTGTCGTTCTCGTCGAGCACTTCGATGTGCACGGTCGCGCTGGAAGAGAGCCTGGTCTCGGTGCCCGCGTCGTGCGCTACGACCGTAAGATGGTAATTGTCTCGTGTCTCACGATCGAGCTCCCTGGCGAGGGATATTTGTCCGGTCGCCTCGTCGATCGTAAATTGCCCGTCGTGATACTCCCTCTCCAGCGAGTAGAAGACGTCACCGTTGAGGCCCTCGTCCGCGTCGGAGGTATAGACTCGCAACAGTTGGGTGCCGACGGCGGCAGCCTCGCTCACTTGGACCCGGTAGGGCAGCCGTTTGAACTGTGGCGTATTGTCGTTCACGTCACTGATATAGACGCTGACCTTCACTCGATCCCTCAACCGATTGATCCCGTTGTCGATGACCGTTGCCTCTAGCGTGATGAAGTTAGCTCCGGTGCTAGCCACCAGGTGTTCCCGGTCGAAGGGATGTAGAGACTTTACGAAGCCATTGCGCGGGTCCACGGCGAAGTCCTGCTGCGTCGTGGGCAGCGAGAAGGTCAGATCGGCATTGCGCCCCACATCACGATCGCTCGCCAACAATTTTCCGACGAACGTGTCCGCGGGCTCGTTCTCGCGTAAGTGGAACGTGAAGCTGGAATTACTGAACTGCGGGGCATTGTCGTTCTCGTCGATGATGTGAACCACCACCGGGACAGTAGAGCTGCGCCTGGGATTACCCTGATCGCTGGCGGTGACCTCGAGGGCGTAATAATCCTGTTCCTCGCGGTCGAGCACGTTCTTCACGTAGAGCTGGCCGTCGGGGAAGATGCCGAACCTCTGCTCGCCATTGCCGTCGCTGATGCTGTAGAACACTCGGCCATTAGCGCCGAGATCGTTGTCGGCGGCGAGCAGCTCGAAGAAACGCTCGTTGACGGGCGTCGACTCCAGCAACGACGTCTCGTAGCTGGTCAGCTTGAACACTGGTGTGTGGTCGTTGACGTCTTCGATGATCACGCGAATCTGCTGGGTGGCCGAGAGGGATTGAGCGCCCGAGTCCATCGCCATGACCTCGAGATGAAGGATAGCACCGGGCACCGATTTTATTGGCTTGTCCAGGTAAATTATGCCGGAATTCTCAGCGATGCGGAATTGCTGGCCGGGGTTTTGCGTCAGCGAATAAGTTATTCGCGCGTTAGCTCCCGCATCTTTGTCGCGCGCCCGAGCAAGACAAACCTCTTGGCCTACCGCAGCGTATTCTTTTAGAAGGACTTCCTCCTCTCTTTCCTCGGTGGGGAACCTAGGTGGATTATCATTAATATCGAGGATGGTGATGTTTACTGTGGTGAGACCGTGCGCGAGACCAGCTCGGGCAGAAATTTGAAGGCTATAGTAAGCTCTCTCCTCGCGGTCAAGGCAACCGGCTGTACTTATCAATCCCGTGTTCTCATTTATTTTGAAGTTACCTCGGGGATCGCCGAAAACAATTGCGTAAATTACTTTGGAGCTGCTGTACGAATTGACCTTGACGGAGCCCACTTCTCTGCCGTGAGATGGATTTTCCGTGCAATCGCCTCGGTTCTCCATAATCTTGTACTGGTATCCGTTGTACGCTCCAAATTCGAGATTTTCAACGCTCTCTTCGCGCAGTATCTCGACAACGGCGTTTTTAGCAGCGGTCTTGTCGCCTATGTCTCGAGCGGATATCGTTAATTCAAACAAGATTTTGTGAGCTTGTCGAAGAGTTCCCTGAAGAAATATCTCGCCTGTTCTCTCGTCCACTACGAAAAGTCCTTCGCCTCCTGACTCTAAAGCGTATCTAATTTGTGCGTTTTCTCTAGTATCCGCGTCGGTGGCTAAAACTTTACCAACGAGAGTACCTGGCACAGCGTCTTGTGGCACTGGAAAAAAGTAGTTCGTAGGATAAAACACAGGCGGGTTGTCGTTGACATCCTCCAGCGTCAATAATACTGTTGCAGTTGAACTTTGCGGTGGAGTTCCTTGATCCCTAGCGATCACGAGTACTCGATATTCCTCGACGCTCTCTCTGTCTAAGGTAATCTTCGTCATTAACTGACCGGTTAAAGCGTCCAGTGCAAAAGTCTTCGGATAATCCCTGAGCACATTTGCGTGTAAACTGTAAGCTACGCTGCCGTTGGTTCCTTGATCGTTATCAACGGCCGAAAGGGTCGCTACCAAGCTGTTAGCTGGCGTATTCTCCGACAGCGTGACTTCGACGATGTTTTGAGAGAATTTCGGAGCCTCATCGTTCTCATCCAGGATGGTAACTCGCAGATGCGTAGACACGTACTTAGGATTTGGACCTCCGTCGCGAGCTAAAACCTTCAACTCTACGCTTCCCTGTATCTCTCTGTCCAGCGTGGCGACTGTGGTGACCAGACCTGTGTCTTGATCGATGGAAAACCAATTTTGCTCATTACCAGACTCGACGTCGTAATAAATCCTCGCGTTCAGTCCGGAATCCGCATCGGTCGCCGAGATGCTCGCCACGAAGCTCCCGATGGGCGAGAGCTCCGACAACACCGCGGAGTACTCGCTCTGCTGGAACACGGGCTCGTGATCGTTGACGTCGTTAACATGAATGACGAGGTACGCTGTGGCCGATCGCGGCGGGGTCCCTTTGTCTGTCGCAACGATAGTCAAATTGTACATGGGAATTTCCTCCCTGTCCAATCGACCGTTCACTCTAACGATATGAAAGCTTTGACTAGTGTGGCCCAGCTGGAAGTGTCCCAGGTCGTTCCCAGCACGGATCTCCACTGTGGTCTCGCCGTTGAGCCCCTCGTCGTTGTCCACGATCACCACGGCCGCCACTATCGAGTCCTTCGCCGCGTTCTCGTCGACTGTAGCAAAGCCGGTCGTGGGCGGGAAGTAGGTGAACTTGATCTCCGGGTCGTGATCGTTCGCGTCCAATAAATTGACGGTAACGTAAGTCCTGCCGTCTTGCCGGGGCGAGCCGTGATCCCGCGCGAACACCGTAATTACACAGCTCTTGGGACATCCGCCGCTCGGCCGTGCGACTGTGCAACTCTGCTGGGGGCAGTCTAGCACCTCGGCCGTTAATATCTCACCCGTCTCGGGGTCTATCGTGAACTGCCTCTCGTTATCCGGCAGATAATAAGTTAATTTGGCGTTGTCGTCCGTGTCCTTGTCGAAGGCGCGCACTACAAGCACGTGAGTCCGCACGGGGGCGCTCTCGTTCAATGTGACAACGTAATCGCTTTGCTGGAAGACCGGAGGATTGTCGTTGACGTCCAGGACGGTGACGTTGACCAGCAGGCATCCCAATTTCGGCGGCTTCCCCCGATCTCTCGCGCACACGTTCAGCGAGTAGTACTCGACCTGCTCCCTGTCCAGCTTCCCGGTAGTCTCCAGATGTAGGTACGACGTCTCCCCCGAGGGATTCCCCGTAACGGATAGCCGAAACTTGCCGTCCGTGTTCCCGTTGACGATGAAGTAGTCGTCTGTGACGCCGTTCTCCGGCGTGTCCCGGTCGGTCGCCGCGTCCAGCAACAGCTTCGTGCCGGCCGTCGCCGACTCCGAAAAGCTCACGGAGATGCTGGACTCCGGGAATTGCGGCGCGTTGTCGTTGATGTCCAGCACCAATATCCTCACCTCGATGGGGTAAGTCGGCTGGCTGGAAAGCACCACCAGGTCGAAGCGATCACTCTGCAAGGCCTCCCGGTCCAGCACCATGGCGGTCCTGATCTCGCCGCTGACGGGGTGAAGAGTGAACTCCTTGGGCGGCTCGTTAAACCGGTAGGTGAAGTCCGGGATTACGGGTATGGTGCCGACCAGCGTGCCCTTCGGTTCACCCTCCTTAATCTCCAGCTGCGCCCTCTTGTCCACGGCGCGGCTCTGCATCGTCAGGCCCACCTGCGGCGACTCCTGGGGCAGCGTCAGCGAGCGCCGCGGCACCAGGCGCGCTACCTTTTGGGTCGGCGAGTCGCTCGCCCGGGCGCCATCTTGACCAGCGAGAGCCAGCAGCAGGACGAACGATAACAGTCTGCGCGGCATTTCTCTGCTCGTGCTTTCTCTCTCTCGCTCTCGCACTCTCCGGCTCACTCTGCAGCAATACTCGTCTGCTACCTGTCGCACTGCTTCCTCATCCTCGCTAACCGTGTTTACCTTGCGGCTTGCGAAGGAATTTAAATCCCTTACGTCAACGGCATTATTCCGGAGACTCTGCTCGGGAGCCGTGCACTACTGGCATCGGCGCAGACGAGGCACCGCTTCGGTGCGCGACTGATGCTGTTGCAGCTGCATGTTTACCGCTTCGTCTCTCTTGGCTTCTCTACTTTGTATGTATATTTTATTGATCGACGCGCACTCGATGTGTAAATAACGCTTCGATGAGCCGAAAGGAGATCCGACGAGATTGGAATCGAATGCGCGCGCGAGATGGAAATCTTCTTCTCCGAAGTGGGGGCACTGACCGGCGCAGCCGCGCCTCGCACGAGACGCGTTTCCAATCTCCGCGGGGCCTAAGGCCGCGCGAGGTGGGAAAGATTTTTCACTTGCTCGCCGCACAAACTGTCCCTTTCCTCTTCAGTCCTTTGTTTACTTTGCGTCGCACAAAACACCATTAGTTCGCCTGCAAACTCTTCTTTTTTTAATTCGTTCACTGCACGCGACCTGTATGTAATCAGGTTGGATTTATATTTTCCGGCTCCGATCGATTTCACCGACACCAGCGCCGCGAGAATTGCCGAGAGCGGTAATTTGCAAATTTGACATTCCGAGAACCTCGGTAATTTCTTCTTCCTCCTTGTGTGTGTTTGTGTGTGTCTGACATGCACCGGGGCCTCTCGTCCAGCAGCGTGCGAATCAGCCGCTTAGAAAGATTATTTCCATAAACGCGCGGCGTTGTAAGATTCCTTATCTTCACCCTTTTTTGAGCACTAACGAGGCAGATCGACGACGCCTCGGCGGCCGGCGCTCGAATTTCGTTTTTTCTCACGTCGGCGATATGCACGGGGTGCGCGGCCACGCGAGGCTCCCTTCCACGAATGAAAACAAAACGAGCGAGAGAGAGGAAGGGAGGACCGTGTAAGGCCCCGCGCGCGCTAAAATTCCTCCGTCCGTGATCCGACCGCGAGTCTCACGTCGCGCACGTATAATACACCACTCGCGTATACTCGGGATAAAACACACTCGCGTGGTCCTCGAAGACGTCCGCGGGGCAGGATCGTCGCTGTCCTTCTAGTGATTACCTCGAGACCCGTACTCTTGTATCTACATACACACCCTCCGTCGCGGGTCACCATAAAAAAAAAAACAAGTAAAACGAGGTAACAGGATCGCCGCACCGTCGGACTTAGTGTGTTACTGCACGCGAGCACGGCGCGCGCGTCTCTCGCGCGAGGAGCCTTTCTTCGAGGACTGACCCGACTCGACTGAGGAGAGAAGTGCGCACACCGGTCCCAGAGCGGTCCTCGGCCGAGAGAGACGGAGCGAGAGGGCGCGCGAGGAGAGGAGAGCATTCTTTAGGCCGGCTGACGGCGTCCCTCTCCGATCTATCGAGCCCAACGGGCATTGCGTTCGGGCCCTCTCGCTCCCTCTCACCTGCGGCACCCCGAGAGACTCCTCTCTCGCTCTGCCCCCCACTCCGCCGCGACTCTCTCACTCCACACTTGCGCTCGGGCTACTCTCGCGGAGGCTTTTTTGTCTCGCTCCGTTCAACGCGGAGAGAACGCAGGGCCCTCGATCCTTACCCACTTGGCCGTCTCTCTCTCTCTCTCTCTCTCGCCCCCTCTCCTCGCTCAGTCCGGGGCCCCACGCTCATTCCTCCGCCGTCGTCCTGCAGAGATATTCTACCTTTTGCCCTCGAGGAACCGAGCAATGCAGCGGCTCAGGTATGCAAGATGGCCGCCGCCGATCGGCTCGACTCCCCCCTCCTCCCTTCCTCTTCCTTCTCGCGGGCCCGCGGCTGAGTTAGACAGAGAAAGGGAAGAGAGAGAGAGAGGTATACAGGCCCCGCACGTATGTACACGCGTTGGCGCGTGTGGGTGTGTGCACACGGGTGTATAACGGCGAGCGTGCGAGGGTAAGCTCGCGCGCTTAGAGGAAGAAAGCGAGATGACGAAGGGAGACGGACTGAAATAACAAATAAGGAGAATGCAACTCGCGGGGAAGCGAAGAAGAAGCGGCGGCTGCAACGACGCAGGTATATATAAGAAAGAGAAACGCGTGCGTGCGCGTATGCAGTCCCTTTCTCTCTCTCTCTTTCTCTCTCTCTCTCTCTCTCTCCCGCCGCTGCGACTCACATATGATGCGTGCGCGGAAATTCGCGCGAACCTCTTTCTCTATACTCGTTTCTCTCTCTCTCTCTCCCTCTCTCTCTCTCTTCACGCGTGCGAGTCCGTCCGGAATGGTATGGGGGACGGACTGCAGTTTTGCACCGCTCGCTAATCCGCGTTGCCGATCGGCCGCGCACCGGAGTGCGGTGCGGTGCACTCGCCGTTCTCTCTCTCTCTCTCTCTCTCTCTCTCGCTCTCGCGGTGAGAGGACGAGGGGAAGGGGGAGAGAGCGAACGAGCGAGGCAGGGCGAGCGCGTGGGTACTCGAGGTTTGCGGGAATGGAAGGCCGGTTATTAGGTGTTTTCGCCTGATTAATGGGCCGGCCTTTTTCGGGGATTCTCGCTACCGGCGGACGATCGCCGCGTGTGATTGAGTGTCGGCGCGGGGTGGGGGCGGTGGGCCCCCTTTACCCCCTCCCCCCTCGTGTATATACCACGAATAGCCGCAGCTCGCAGGAGACGAGGGCGACACGCGAATCCCCGTGTTTGTGCGCTTCGCTCTGTTCGCGCTTCATTTCGCGTTCCGGGTAATTAATGCCGGGACCGCGGGAAGAGGGAGCGTGACTCCTCGCGGGCCCGGCATGGACTCTTTAATGGGAACTGGCCGAGCGCGATCCGAGCCGCGGCTTTTCATTTTTAACGCCTCGCGGACTTTTTATTGTCCCGCACGCGCGCCCGACTGTCCGATCGCAGCTTAATTGATTGGCCCGGACGATCGCGTGCAGCTCCCCCTCTGCTCTCCCTTTCCCCCTGTGCTTCGACGCTCCGTTTCGCTATATTTATAAGAGCCTCGCACGGATTTCGGCCGATTGCTGGTCGGATTGCCGTTCAGCACCGGCTACACGGTAGTTTTTTGCCATTGCCAAAATGCCAATACTGTAATTTAGGACATCGGTGTAGCTTTTGGATTGGGCACGTCCTGGTTCAATTGACTCTTAATGAGGGAAATCGAGTCTTTCCTCGACTTAATTTATACAACTCAATCGCATGTGCAAATCCGTTTGTTGATTTAATTAACTGAATTTTCATAAACAATCTTCCAGATTATATAACATAATTTAGTATTTTATATTATTATAATAATTGTAGGAATAATTATTTTTTTATTTCTATTTATTGAAACGATCACAAAACCGAACAATATTAAAAAGAAAACTGAAAAAGTATATTATTGAATAGAAAATAACTAAAGTTTCAAAATGTATTTTAAAGTAATTAACTCTTATGTCATTCAATTAAATTAGCAGTAAATAATTAAAATTAAGAAAAGCGTAACGATAAAATTATAAGAAATACTAAGGAAATCCAATCAATTTTTTTACAAAACACTAATTTAATAATGAATTTCCAATTTTTTTTATATAGGGCATCAAATTTTTTTCTACAATAAAAAGGAATTCGCTTTAAAAATTTGATTATTCGCATTATCGAAGAATAATACAAGCAGTGAAATTAAAAGTATAAGTTATTCTCATCTTATCTCGTAAAAAGGCGAACTTCTCTGACTGTTTCTGAATTACGTTGGTCATATAGCAAAAAGAACGAACCCCCGCTGCGCCGACGCCAATGATTAAATACGATTTTTTCCTTTTTCCCCGAATGCACGAACTTTTTTATATTAAATAATTATTTTACCTTTTTGTTCGTCTGCCCCCCAACCAAAACCGAAATTTCTCCGCGCGAGAGGCTAAAATAAAAAAAAAAAAGAAGTATTGATAAACGAACGTACACGCGCACGGTTATCATTAATGAAACAAATTATGCCAAAGGATAACAAATTACACCGTGCAAAAAGACTGCCCGAGCGTATATACATACGCATCATACACACATACATACATACATTCACATACACATACACCTCGAATGCTCGACCGGCGATGTTTGCCAAAAGTCCGCGGAGCCAACGCGAACAAACTGCGGAATTTCAGAAGCGCATCGATAAGATCATAATAAATTCAGCGCGTCACATACACGCATACACGAAGCGGGAAGGGATCCAAAAAGACGAAGAGCCGTCATTCCACTTGCTGGCACTCGCTTCTCCGCGCGCGCGCGCGCATACTTACGCGCGAGGCATTGCCGATTAAAAGGCTCCGCCGAAAAAAGGGGGGAGACAAGGGGAGGAGTAAAGAGCGGACCATGCGATCGGTATATATACCTTATAACGCAGGGTGCACGGGGCGAAAAATGTTCTATCGTCGTAATGAAATTATCACGATCATCGGGGCCCCATCGCCATTATCATCATCATTATCGGCCTCCTCGTCCCTCTTCCAAACACGCGGGTCCCCTGCCTCTCTTTCTCTCTCTCTCGCCGCGAACGCGTCCTGCATACGTAATCACCGTCATATTCGACGATTTCCCGAACTTCGCGATTCTGCATATCGATGCGCCGGCAAAGAGCCTCGAAAAAGAAGAGGCGGAACCAGCCGGTGGATCGCGTCGGGAAGGGAGGGGTGGGAGGGGGGACAGGGGAAAATCTACGAAACGAGATAATAATCGTAATAATGATCATAATAATAAGAGATGAGGGGGGGAGAGAGTTAAAAGGGAGGCAAGGAACAAAGTGCATGGGAGGAGGAGAGGAGACGCCCGGAGCGCGAGTAGAGGATCCGCGGCGGCGAGGGCAGCTGACACTGACGATACCAATCGCAAAAGACCGAGCGCATCCTCTCTCTTTCTCTCTCTCTCCCGCCGTTTTTATCTTCTCCACCTCCTCCTCCTCCTCCTCCTGTCATACTCGCCCCGGGCGCTTCTGTAGCGGAATCAAATAATTTACGGAGGTTGCGGCTCCCCTCCCCCCGCGCTTGCACACTCGGCCAGCGGAATTAACGGAATGAACGCGCCGCTCGCGCCCTGTGAGAGACGCACAGAGAGCGCCGAGTAATTTATAATGAGAGAAGGAGAGAGAGAGAGAGGCGGTATTTATAGAGCAACTCGGCTCTCCTTTCCACCGAGGAAAAAAGGTATGAGAGAGAAAAAAAACAAAGATCGCTATTGTCCTCCCCCTCCTCCCTCTTCCTCTAGGGAAATTTCAAGGTACGCGAGGAAAAGTTAATGCCATTCGCGTGTAGCGCCTATGCGCGGTTAAAAATCTTGCGTTTTGTGTAAAATATATTTGTGTAAAGCATAAAAAGTATGTAATGTGTAATATTACATTTCGATACTAGTGCGAGAAAAGTGATTTGCACTAGTATCGAAATGAATTATTACACATTATCTAATAAACCTTAAAAAATTACACAAATTATGTGTTATAAATAACACGAATCAATTATAAAAATTACAAACGATTTGTGCTTACCTTACATACATTTTGTATGTACTTGCAAGATATGTCTTCACTTTTGTGTAATTTAGTTCAATGGAATATACAAAGTGCGTACAATTTTATTTTACACAAAACTAGCGAGTTTACACAATTTTGTCGAATTTTAAACAAACATTTTGTGTTTATTTTTTGACGGATTTTTAACTGTTTGCATTGAGAGAAAGTTTAGTAAAAATGACTATACTGTATGAATAAGTGGATACAGACAGGATACAGACAGGATACAGACTGCCTTTATAAAAAAAAATACCATACTTTATAGTAAAATTTGGCAAAAATATAGTAAATTTTGCCAGACAGTATTTATTTATTTACTTAAACCATTAGACGGGCTAAAAGTCCTTTACAAAATAACAATATAAAAATTAATATCGAGTTAAAACTAAATAACTGAAAATTTAGAAGTGAGCGGTAGTATTGTAATTTTTACTGAATTTATGGCAAATTTTACTATAAAGTATAGTATAATTCTTTTCATAGTGGCAGTCTGTAACCATTTTCCCATGCAGTATCGTAATTTTTACTAAACATTTCTCTCAGTGTAGTATATATAACTTTCGAGGAAAAGCCTTTTATTTCAATCGCAAATGCGCCTGGACGAGCAGGGGAGAGAGAGAGAGTTGCGTTTAATAAAATGCAAAGGCCGATGAATTAGTCATGTTTTCAAAGAAGCGCCGCGTAAATTTTATCATTCACAAATTCGGCCTTTTAAATTCGACTTGTTAAGCCCGAGCCACGGACGAAATTTAATTAACGCCCGCGAAGATTTATCAACGCTGGAAGTAAATTAATTAATCGGCCGTCCCGTTAAATCGAACTGCAGCGTACTCTCGAAGAGCGACGGCAAAGTTTATACCGCGTTCGCATCAGACGATCGGAACACTTGTATAACGCGCATCAGGTTCATTCATAGGACGATCGAATCGACGTATTTTACTTTACAACCTTCTTTTTCTTTTAAAGCTCGACGGGGATAAATCGTCCGGGAACGATAAACGGGAAAGAGTAAAGCTCTCTCCCCTCCCCCATCGTTTTTTTTTTTTTTTTTTTTTGTTTCTTATTTTTATTGATCGCGGATAATGCTCGACGCGACGACGACTGTGGGCGAGGCGTGGTGTATAACTGTATTCCGAAAAATGGCTGGTACAATAATTGAGGCGTAGCCCGGCTCGAATGTAAAATGTATGCGCGCATATGTGACGCGCGCCGGTAGCTGGGGGACTGTTGCACTGCTACACGAATATCGTTTGTATTTAAATTATTCGACAGGATGATCAATGACGGATTAATTCAGTGGAAGTAGCGGACGTTTTTTTTCTTCTTTTTTATCCCGGGCGGGAGAAAGAGATCATGTTTAGATAAAGCGCGGGGACCGGGGCACCACTCGGAAACGGATAAATGCATCGTTTACGCCTAATGAGCTGTCCCTGCCTTAGAGAATTCGAGCTATTCCGGAGGTGCGTTAGCTTCGGACTTGAATAATAGCGAGATGATAATTCATGTAAATTTGTAACTTTTTTCGGGA
Organism: Sycophila texana; assembly: GCA_035582955.1. NCBI lineage: Eukaryota > Metazoa > Arthropoda > Insecta > Hymenoptera > Eurytomidae > Sycophila > Sycophila texana. Next base: position 708,765 of record JAWWEN010000002.1, read on the forward strand.
AATTTGTAATTTATTAATTATTTTTTTGTTTACAGGGTAAACAGCCATTAATAGGAACTCTATATATGTGTCCAGCTGGAAAACTTTAGATCCATGTTTATATAAGGAACTGTAAAGATTTATAAAAAAATTTTAACTGATAAATTACTATAAACATTTTATCGGGAGTCAGATGAAAAGAGCTACTTTTTTATTGCATTTTATCAGATCTTTTCAACGGGGAGCGCGAGTGTATGAAATAGAAGATTTATGTACTTTGTAATACATTGCGGTGTCTGTGTAACTTAATCTCTTTTTAGATGAAAATATATATAAATATATTAAATTTTTATGCGGCTATCAAGAAAAAAGTTGTTAAGTCCACTTTTTCTGCTATGAAGAAAAAAAGATTTTAAAATTTGCACTGCGATCCGCACGATCGAAATTCATGTAATTTTATAACTTATTAATTAATTTTTATTTAATACGTAAACCGTCATTAATAAAAACACTGTATCCAACGCAAGTAAAATAGAAGATTTATATACTTTGTATAATATATTGCAGTGTCTGTGTAATATAATCTTTTACTTTTTAGATGAAAATATATACGAGGTAACTAAAAGTCTTTTATCTACTCAAATATACTTTTTGTACTTTCGTAAAAATAAACAAAATTATGACTTAAATTGTTTCTTTAAAATCCTGATATAAAAAAAAAAAATATTAACTTTCTCACTAATGTCAAGATTTTAGACATCTACATATCTTTTAATCGTGATAATTCTGGAATAATAATTTAATTTTTCAAATAAATGGACTTAAATTGATTTTCATCTAAGCTTCAGACGTATAATATTATAAATAAACACTTCTTTCGACAAAGTGGACTTATCGCCGTCTCCAACGATGATTCCTCATGTTTAGCGACTGGAACAAAGTGGTGCGCAGGACCAATCGATCAATCGACATTAAATCCGCAAAATTTCGTCGTAACATAAAGAAGATATCATATCCACTTAATCCTACCTCGTTATATCGCTAATTTATGTTGATGTTCTAATGAAGATGTGCATTGGCGGGGGCCATAAAAAATGCTAATAGCATTTTTTTTTGTCCTTATTGGTTACGTTTGGCAGGCTATAGTTTCAGCGCAGAAAAATAAGATTCGCCAGGATTCCAGCGGCCAAGAAATATGATTATGCTTATTGACCAAAATCGTTAAAAGTTCGTAAAACTTGATATTTTTGTAAATAAGAATATATATACACTTACGATGATTATGCGCTTCACCCGAGACGCTCGGATCCGTTACTCGATTAAGATGACTTTAAATTAATGCAATTCACTTAATCACATTAGGATCCGTTAAGCCGATTTAAAAAAAAAGAGAGAAGAACAGCTAGAGATATCGAGACTACCTTCACGCAGTATCTGCATAGTTTCAAACATTTTCTTTTTTTTGTTCTCTCAAATGCATAACGCTTAAACGACGAAACGTTATTAATTTGTAAGAATTTGAAGAGAAATTGTCTGGAATGAATCACTTTTCGTTTCTTTCTAAACGTAAATTTCATATCTAATTGCAATTAATTATTGGTTTAACCACTGATCAACTTATTAAGCGATTAATTTTTATTTTTCGCAATAAAAGTGTTAAATTAAATGACGTTTAATGTATATTTAAATAATTTATTATAACTTTTTTGTGCCTGAAAAGATAAAATATACAAGTTCGTAAAGATTATCTAAATATGTACTGAAAGTATACAATCACTGTTTACTTACATATAATTTTATTACGAACAAAAATGCATACAACAAAATGAACAGTATAAAAAGTGTAGCTCTTTATTACAAAACGAATCGTTTTTATGATGATTTCATTAATGATTTCTGCAGCGCGTGTATAAATACACATTTTTTTATACAAACAAGCAATCACTTACTTTTAATTTACACATCTGCTAATATAGGCACATACACTCACGAGAAGAAGAGAGTTCAATAAATCTTACGGCGATTCAACCTACGCAACATAATTAATCTTAAATTAATAACCCAAAGCAAGATTTTGATAATTATTTCGTGCGACAACGGCGCAAAATATTGCAAAACATAAAGAATCGCCTTTCCTCACGCGAATATCAATTAAAAGAAACTGAGGCGCGCTCGCGCGATTCTACAAGCGTCTTCGTGCGTTACCTCGACAAAAAAAAACTTTGAAAAAACTTCAAACAAATTTGATAACTTTCTTTTTTAAATCCTCGCAAGTCGTTACTCTTTTCCTCGAAAAAAATGCGAAAAAGTCTGCGCATACCCAAAAGCGACAAAGTCAAAAGCGAGAGGCCCCAAAAGGAAAAAGGAGAGAGGTCTAACGAGATGCAGGCGCGCATATTGCTTTTGTTACGAGCGATGGACCTCCTAGACATCAGCAAGTGCATATATGCGCTCTCCCCTCCTTCCTCCTCCCCCATCCCCGACGCTTTCCGTCTTGAGTGTCGCCGCAGGTCAGGAGATTATATTCGCAGCCTCTTCCTCTCCCCCCTCCCTCCTTCCCATCGCATTCTCTCCTCCCTCCCTTCTTCCTCTCCCGCGCCGCCGCCGATTATTTGCCTCGGCCGCGCGATAATAAATAATACCGGGACAATTTTATTCGGAATTTCCTAAATGCTTTTCTCCCGCTGCGAGATTGCGCGCTTCTTTATATATTTCTTGCTGCGCGCGGGAGAGGGAGAGAGACGAGGCGAGAAAGAGAGAGAGAGAGAGATAGAGACGGGAGAAAAGGGCGCGCGAACCTGTTTCGCGCGGAGCCCCGTGCGTTTTGCGCGTCTAAAAGTCGCCGATTTCCGCGAGACGCACTGCTCTCGCCTCTCTTTCTCGTTCTCCGCGCGCGGGCCGATGATAAAAACGTTGCTTTAATGCGCCGCGCCCTTCGCTCGTCGCGCCGGCAGTTGGCTTTCTTTATTGAGGCGCTCGCAGGTGGACGTCGACTTGATCGTCGTCGCTTAAGTTTTCGGCGCTCCGTAAGCGTCCGGCATCCTCTCGATCGTGTAGCGATGCTGGGAGACGTACATGATGGGCACGCCCGGTATCTTGCGGATCCGGCGCTTCAGATCCTTATCGTTCGTCGCCACTATGTAGCACTTGTGCTGGAATTAAAAAGTTTTCGTACGTTATTATTTTCTGGACGATGGGCGAATATTTATTTGTCTGGTCCTTGACTTTATTTGTTCTTTTTTTATGTTGAAAGAAGGTGGATATATGATCGGCTTTGTTTGAAAGCCAGGAATATACATGTTTCCGAGTCTTTTTATATGTAAAAAAGTTGTTGAAACATTAAACGGACTGGGCTGTAAATTTTTTTAAGATATCACATTGTTAAGTTGAGTACAGACTGCCCAAAAGTTAACAAGCCAAGCGTACTAATGAACTCTTAATTATTTATACTAAAGTAAAAGTGAAGTAAATTATTTCCTTAGTTACTCTTAAGTTCCGTTGTAAAATGTAAAGTGAATCTTACTTGGGTAACCCTGTTGACGATACAGTCATCGGCGTACGTTCCTTTATGCATGCAAGGTAGCCTTTCGAATCTGGGATCCTTGATAATTTTTAATGCTATTTTGTACTTTTGACCCAGCTTCTCCAATTCACCCATCACACAGTCTGTTACATATGGAATGCACTTGGCATAAAGGCATTCCATCATATTCTGTATAACATCAAGTTTGTTTTTTATAGAAAAATTTACAAAATTAGTATCTATCAAGATGTGGTAAGGTGGTCCCAGTTGTTCATTGTACTGAAAGAACAGTGCAGAAGATTGTTGAGGTCTGAAAAATAAGTACCGTACATTAAGTAAAAATAAATGCTTTTAATTATATAAGATTTTTGAATGCATAAGGTTACTAAAATATACATACACTTCCTTAACTTTTAATTCGTTAGGATCTTCTGGCTTTTTCTTTTTTGGAGCCGCTCGTTTTTCTTCCTTACTGCAAAGTTACAAAATTTCAATAAATTGCATACAAAAAATGTTTGTTGCATATCTCATTATGAATAATTTATAATTTAAAAAAAAAAAATGAGTGCCATTCAATTGACTTACATTCTAGGATCACTGAGACTGATCATTTTTTTCATTTGAGCAAATCTTTGCATCACTACTTTACGAGTCTTCTTGTTCTTACCCTAAAAAATGAACGAAATTATTTAAATTTTATAATCATTCCATCGTAATCGATGACATTAACATAAAAATAAATATGTAATAACATAACCTATCTTTCAGTACCTAAGTGAAAGAACATTAATTAATCTTTTGGAGAACTTACCATTTTGTTGTTTAGATTTTTCTTCTTTTAAATTGCTACAAAGTAGAAACAAATATATTGATTTGTTAACAATCATTCAATTGTTTATAAATGGAGAAAAAAAGTGTGTCAAAGAGTGACCGAAAAGCACATGGCAGAACACTACTACAGCCAACTGCCACCTGTCCTACACACATCTACATGCATATATGATCAGCTGCTGCAGTTTAGAGGCGTTAGAGCTGCCTCTAGCGGGCTAATCTACAGGCATTACAGTTTTGAAGATACCCAATAGATGGCTAGTCAGGCTAGTCGTTTCATTAAGCGCGAAAATTTAAAAAAAAAAGGAAAACGAAAATTGATATAAGAGAGATTAGTAGTTTATGTATTTATATAGAAATAAATTAAGGTTGCGACTAAACAACAATAAATTTTTATGAATATTTATCTGAAAGCTGAGAAAAGTTCAACAAAGAAAGCAAATCCAACTAATCTTTATTTAGTTAACAATATAGAAAGGATTGTTAAAGAATTTTTCGGAATTTTCTGGAGAAAAATTTAATAATAATAAATGTCTTTAATAGTTTCTGCGGATTTTTTAAAGTCAAGATGCAGAATGTAGAATGTAGAATGTAGAATGTAGAATGTAGACCATTTGTTTATAAATTACAATATTTACAAAATGTATAATATATGTATTTGTATATAAAATAACATATAAAGTATAAAAGACGGTATAAAAATTTCACAAGTTTTATAAGAATTCTTTATAGTAATTTTAGTGTTATATTATTGCACATTAGTGATATCACAGTCAAAATTTATATATAAATAAATAATACTGAAAAAGAAAGTCATCACTGATCTGTTTGCGATCATTTAGAAGAAGCTTTTTTTCAAGAATTAAAATTATAAATTTAAAATGAAAATATCGAACAAACATCATTTCAATATGGGAATAAACTAGCTAGTAGATATACCTGTCTGATCACGACAAAATGATATCACAAGATAAGGATCTGTTTGCGATCATTTAGAAGAAGCTTTTTTTTCGAGAATTAAAATTATAAATTTAAAATGAAAATATCGAAGAAACATCATTTCAATATGGGAATAAACTAGCTAGTAGATTGATACCTGTCTGATTAAATTACGTAGAAAGAGTAAAAACATGAATGCATTTTCATAAGCTGACCAAGGGAATTGGACTTAATTCGCCTTGTTTTGTAAGTTTTTCATGAAAAAATATTATTTATACTCATAGCTTTATGTTGTTTTTATGATACGTTTGCACAAGTGATAATTAGCTAATCTACTAAGGCATCTTAACATTGCAACTCATTACACAGTTATTTAAAAGCCACGAGCGATCGTTGAATGCACGCCAGTTTTCGCTAAAATCCTATACATTTTATTTTTATTATAAAATCCAGGATGAATTCGTTAAGAAGATATTGTTTATCAATATTTAGACCACAAGTTTCTTCACGCTTCAGGTAAATTGTGCATTATAAATATTTTTATTTTGGAATACTTAATAATTTGATGTATATATAGATTTTTGAATGTAGCCGTATAAAGTTTTGTTATAAAATTCATTATTAAGCGTTTATCCTTCATTTTCAAGATGAACTGCCGTAATTTTTACTGGAAAATTTTTGCTTCCTCGCTGAGGAAGCTTTGTATTTTAGTATGTAAAGACTATTAGGCCGTTATAAAAAAATCTTCAATTAAATTCTTTTAATAAATAATGCGTTTATATAAACGTAGAATGTATACGTACGTAATGTAAATTGTACGTAGACATATTATTTTATTTCATTTTAAAAGAAATAAATTTTATCTACTTTGTATAGTACAACTCAAGTGGAAAAGAAAAACAATACAGGAAAATCGACAATTGATGATCAAAATTTAGACGAATGTTCAAAATTAGCAGATGTATGGTGGGATTTGCATGGCAGAGTAAAGGCACTACATACGATGAATGCAGTGAGACTAAAATTTATCAAGAACGGACTTTCGAACGTTGGATTTAAAGAGATTAATCCGCAGCAGCCTTTGCAAGGTGTCAGTTTATTGGATATTGGCTGCGGTGGAGGAATTTTGTCGGAACCCCTTGCAAGGATGGGAGCTCAAGTTACTGGCATCGATATTTCGAAAAAACTTTTGGCAGTTGCAAAGGAACACGCGGCTTTAGATAAAAATCTCTCCTCTAATTTAATTTATGAAAATGCAACTATTGAAGATTTCTCGCGGGAGAATAAAGACCTTTTCGATATTGTCGTTGCGTCTGAAATCATCGAACACGTCGACAATCAAAGCTTGTTTTTGAAGGTATAAATTAATTATAATCTGTATAAAAATTATATTAATATATTATCTATAAAAAAAAAAGAAATGTTAAATGGTTATGCAATTTAGAATATATATGAATATTAGATTAGATTTTAATCAATTTAACGATAAAAAATTTTTCTTTTGTAGAGTTGTTCGGAAGTTTTGAAACCTGAGGGATCTATTTTCGTCACAACGTTAAATAGGAATTTCATATCGTGGCTTGTAGCAATTGCTGGATTGGAATATGTCCTAAGACAAATGCCGTTGGGGATGCACGACTGGCACAAGTTTATCACTCCTGATGAAACTAAGCGGTGGCTGTATAAATGTAAATTTTGTGTCGTGTACTTAGTAGAAGAGTGTCAAAACTCCGGATCAAGGTTTTTTTTTTATAATTGAGCTCTGTTTTTAATAAATAGCGTAATTGCTATATATCATGAGAAAAGCGAAAATATTAGGATCGAACGTTCTAAAACATCGCATTTCGTTAAATAACGATAATAACTCAGTTCATAAAATTTACATAGTTCATTAAAACAATAAACAAAAGCGGAAAGAATGTATAAAAATGTTTTTTTTTTTTTTATATAGTAGCTGAGTTATTATATTTTGGTTTTCTTCATATATTAGTAAAAGAAAGCCTCAAAAAAATCCGTGATCCGCGGTCTATATACTGATGTCCTAATTTTTTCTTATTTCATGCAGTTCATTTTTTTTACATAAGAAACAATAAAAAAAATTCTACATTATTAATTTTCAGATAACTGCGAAACAAAATCAGTGCAAGGATTTTTTTACAATCCTGCGACAATCAAATGGTCATTCACACCCTCGACTGCAGTATTTTATGGACTGCACGCTGTTAAACAAAAAAATCAATGAGCTAAATGAAATTTGTAAATAATAAAGTGTTTATAAGTGCATATTTATACGATAAGCCTAGAATTAACTTTAATAATATATCGACGGGGGTGTTCGCGTGTTTGCAGTACTGCGGACATGCAGGGAAATTTTCAAGGATTGCTCACACTATAAGGGATCGATCGGAATATTGAGGGAAGTAAAAAACAATGGAAAACACGATAAATTTATCATAGTTTTAACTGAGTAAATATGTGATTTAGCAAAAATCTGTGACGAAATAAATATATGTTACAAGGAATTGCACAAATTTTTTTTTTATAAATTCTATTCTTTGATGGGTGAAATCTGTATTAAATACAAATTAAATATAAAATGAAAATTAAATAAGAATTTGCGAACGTTATTTCCTTAAAAAATGTTCAAATAATGCAATTTACTGCGGTTATCGGTTGTTTGAATAATTATACATACAATTATAATTTTATCTCGTAAAAAACCTCCGAAAATAAGCAGGAACATAATTATCATTAATGATAAGTTGTAGAACAAAATATATATTGACGTTATTTATATCTTTACATGTGTCACAAAAAAGAATGTCGTCTTTTCTTATCCATTATCGCTATTCTTTTTTATAAATACGAAGATTCTATAGAGTTTTTTATTTTCAATTTTCGTTAAATGTTTTCCTTCATTTTACCTATGTACAGGTAAATTATTTACCTCTATAGGAGAATTACATTGTAAATACTTTGTATCATTATACTGGTTAATAAATTCAAATTCAAATTCAAATTTTACCTTTGAAAAACAGAATTTTTCATATTTTTCTATAAAACAGAAAATAATTCCAATTTAGAAAAAAAAACATTCTTAATACATATGGTTGGATGTTCTTCCATATCGCAATAGTATCCGCTTGGAAGTACATTATAGGTACATACCTACATATACAAACATACCCACACAATACACAAAAACGCGCGGTACTGATAAGACGCATCTGTGCGACTGACGCTTGTGTGTACATTCCGCCGCGACCACTACAGACGCACAAAAGTGCCAACACCTGTGGATCCGTGTTTCCCGGCCGGAGCCTCTCACCGACGTACACCAGCTTAAAATTTCAACGTCGAGAGAAAGAAGACAGAAAGAGAGAGGGAGAAGAACCGATCACGAATCACGACGGCAACCCGCTACTCGGCGGCGATGCGACACGTTGACGATCCCAGCGAGAGAAGGTGTACCTGCAGCAGTGCGCCCCGTTACCGCTGAGCCCTCCCCGGGGATGAGCTGAGGGATCGCCGCCCCCTCCCCGACATTCCTGCTGTACAAGTGAGTAGCGCTCAGGTGCTTTCTTTTTTTGGGATGTCCGTTTGAAAGTCGTTTTACTTGTACTTTTTTTTTGTCGCCGAGGCAATTGTCTGTGGATGCTTCTGTGGTTTGGAGAAGGTCAGGCGAGAATTGAGTAGATCTTAAGTAAGTATAGGTAGGTTTTTGGGAGGCTGTTCGGGAAGCGAGTTCTCTTTGATCGTTGATTGACTGGGTATTTGTAGTGGACGATGATTAATTAAAACCTTTTAGCATTTTAAATTGATTTAAATGAGGTTTAATTTAGTCCCGCTTAATTGGATTTCTTACTTCTGACTCAGTTGTATAACTGAGTTCTTAGGGCAAAGGAGTATATCTTGTAATATTGATTTTAATTTACATAATTCTGTTTCAGGTATACTTAAGCATAGCAAAAATGAGGATTGTGCAGTTTAGAAGGAATCGGGTGGCCCACCTGGCCATAATGTGTGCAATAGTATTTTTAGTATTTTACTTTGTTTACTCCATGCCTAGTGGAGGGATGAAAAATGTCAGTAAATATTGGGCTGAAAGTTTACATGGACGACAGGTTAGTGCAGTATTATTATCAGTTGCTTGGAATGTTTAACAAACAGATTCAAAATTATGAATATAAATATGTGTAAATAATTTTTAGAATTATGCACCTGAGCTTTTAAAAGAATTTGGTAATTTTGAGCCAAAAGTCCCAAAAAGGACTGGGCCAGGTGAGGGAGGAAAACCTCACATTTTGAAAGACGAGCAGCAGAATGATGTTCAAGAATCTGAGTCTGCTTATGGCATGAATATTGTATGTTCTGATGAGATATCGTTGGATCGCACAATTCCAGATACAAGACCGGATGAGTAAGTAAAAACCACTCATTTTAATATTAAAATTGAATAGTATTTTCATAGACTAATAATAATTTTGTAGGTGTAAATATTGGAAATATCCTGAAAAATTACCTAAGACAAGTGTAATAATAGTTTTTCATAACGAGGGCTGGTCTGTGTTGATGAGGACAGTCCACAGTGTACTTAATAGAACTCCACCACAATTCCTCGAGGAGGTCCTTTTAGTTGATGATTACTCTGATAAGGGTTGGTAATAGTATTATTTTGTTTATAAGAAACAAGTATTAATAATTTTTATTTTTTAGAAAACTTAAAAGGTGAATTGGAATCTTACATTGAACAGTGGGAAGGTAAAGTCAGACTTTTAAGAAACTCTGAGAGACAAGGTTTAATTCGAACAAGATCTCGTGGTGCTAGAGAAGCTAGAGGTGAAGTTATCGTCTTTTTGGATGCCCATTGTGAAGTGAATTTGAATTGGCTCCCGCCATTACTTGCTCCAATAGCTGAAAACAAGTAAGATAATTTTTGTCGGAGAATAAAGTTGAAGTGATAAGATAATATGAATTCCAATGATTTGAATCTTTTTAGTAATGTAATGACTGTTCCTATAATTGATGGAGTTGACCATAAGACTTTTGAATATAGACCTGTTTATCAAGAAGGTCATTTGTATCGTGGTATTTTTGAATGGGGAATGCTTTACAAAGAAAATGAGTTACCATCGAGAGAAGCTAGAAGCAGAAAACATAATAGTGAACCTTACAGGTGTGTATTTTTCATTTTTAATATTTTTTTATTTGACACAAATACCATAAATGAATTTTACAAACTCATTTGCTTTAATTAAAATATTTAAGTTAAACCACTTTATCTCTGCCGCAATGCATATCCTTCTCTTTATCTAGAATATATTAAAAACACATTTACATTTGTTAATTTTCAAGTGCAAATTATAGATTGCCTTGTCTTAAACTGCACTTAAACACTGTATTAAAAATGTTATAGTACGATCAAAAAGATGATTGTAAGTTTAATGGTCCTTGTATGTTTTAGATCGCCAACTCATGCAGGAGGTTTATTTGCTATCAATCGAGAATACTTTTTGTCTCTTGGTGGCTACGATGAAGGTTTATTAGTTTGGGGTGGTGAAAATTTTGAACTGTCCTTCAAAATTTGGCAATGCGGAGGTAGCATTGTTTGGGTACCTTGTTCTCATGTAGGACACGTTTACAGAGGTTTCATGCCTTATAATTTCGGAAAACTTGCTAGTAAAAAAAAAGGACCTTTAATTACTATAGTAATTTCCATTTTTATCATTAACTATTTTCTTTTTTAATAAATTCTAATTATTAATTATTTAAATTAATTTTTTGATTATTTTATTCACAGAATTACAAACGCGTTATTGAAACGTGGTTCGACGAAAAACACAAGGAATTCTTTTATACCAGAGAACCGCTTGCCAGGCTACTCGACCATGGAGATATAACAGAACAACTGGAGTTTAAAAAAAGGAAACGATGCAAAAGTTTCCAATGGTTCATGGACAATGTGGCTTATGACGTACTTGATAAATTCCCTGAATTACCGCCAAATATTCACTGGGGAGAAGTAAAATCTTATCACTCTTATTATTCATATTTACAATAATCAAAAACTCATGTGGAAATTCATTATTTTATATAGCTAAGAAATGTAGCAACATCTATGTGCCTTGATACAATGGGACATGCACCACCCAATCTTATGGCCACATCTCACTGCCATGGCTTTGGAAATAATCAGGTACATTTTTTGAAAGAATATGCAAGAATACATCATAAACAAAAAACACTAATTTTTTGAAGTGATAACTTCTTATGGGACACCGAATACTCAATTGAAATTTATATAAAAACATTTTATAAATGTCAATTGAGTGTTTTTGGACCATTTTATGATGTTTTAAG
>JAWWEN010000002.1:720496-782265 GCA_035582955.1 Sycophila texana
TAGGTGTGCCCCATCGAAAATTTTTTGCCTCTTTTTGGCCCCATTTGTTTCCGATTTTCGTGGGAATTGCACATATACACTCTAACAATTTTTTTATACTTTCACAGGTATAATCACAATCTCATTTGAATTACTAATAAAATTCATTTTAAAATAACAAATTTCTCATTGCAATAATAATCTTCTCAGTGCAGTTAAAAAAGATCATGCAAAATTCATAATTTCTTTATAAACTACAGTTTAAAAAAAAAAAAAAAACAAATTTCATTTCAAAATAAAATATTTAAAAGAAAATCGAAAAAAAAATAATAAAAATGACTATAAATTTCGCCGTATCCACAATCTCCCACCCAACTAAAGCCACCACTTATCAGCCACGAAACAAAAGCCTCTATACTATCCTCGATGATAGTCTCCGGCCAATCAATCCGATAATCAGCAAACCATCCTGAAAAAAAAATCGTCGAACCGAGCGGCGCACCACGCCCCGTCCGCGACAACGAAAACTTGTTGACGTTCGGCCGAACAGTGGCATGTGTGTGCCGCCCCGTCCGGTGCAACACGGGACCCCGGGATCCAGAGACCGGCCCACGCGGCGATAAGACGCGGGAAAAGGGACGGAGGGAGCCCGACGGACGATGCATCGGCCGCAAGGGAGGAAAGGATGAGCGGGGAGGGGGCGAAAAGTGCAGCGGGCTCAGGGGGAGGGGGTCAGGAGGGGCTATATAGGCTGGCGCTGCAGTTTCACTTTTTCGAGCCTGGAAATTCACGGAGAGTCGGTCCCGGAGCGCGAGCGCGCCTACTGTTGTGCAGCCCACTGTGCGCGCCTTTTTTCTTCTTTCATCCGTCGTCGTCAAGTCGGAAGTTAAGTGTTTTCAGTATTGTTTTCTTTTTTTTTTTTGTTTTTTTTTTTATTGTGCTGGGATGGCTTTTATAGAGAGTGAGTATAGGAACATTTCTAAAGTCGATGCTTTAAATCGTTCGTCTATAATAAATTTTTTAAATGAATTAATTTTCATATCGCATTCTCTCTATTCGTATGAATAAGAGGAATTCACTTGGAATAAGTGAATTTACACTTTCTTCGTGCGATAAGTCTTCTATTATAATAAATATAAGTAGAATAAGTTGTAAAGAATTTGTTCCGCAAACGTAAATGTAAGTCTATATTAAAAACCTCATAATTATTAATTTAAAATAAAAAAAAAAAAAGAAAGTAGAATCATAAATGGGAAAGACTTGTCACGTGAAAATAGTAGAATAATTAAGTGTATCCCTTATTTAAAGTGAATTTCATTTATTCATATTTAGAGAGCACGTGTATTCGTATTCATTCATTGTATAATTAGTTAATTTTATGGAAAATTTTAAAGCTTACTACACTTTTATTATACAAATTTAAACAAATTTACTTTAAAATTTTTTTATTTTTAATTTATTTGTTTAAAAAAAACAATATACAGCTATTGTATGATAAACTGTAAATATTAAATAACTATCATAAAAAAAATATTACTTTTTTTTAATTAAAGTATTCAAAGTTAAGCACTATAAATTATTAAATCTTAATTTAAAGCGACATTTTTTCAGTAAATACTAATTTACATACCTTTTTACGTATTTCCGGTTTTCTTCACTTTCTTATCAATGTGCTGATAATTCCATGTATTTATCAATTTGCAAAAAACTTTTTGTTGTTAAAAAATCTAATGACTACAGTCTAAAACCTAGTTTCTTATTCAAAATTCAAAAATAAATAAACAGTATAATAAATAAATAATAGTGTAGTAGTGCATTAATTTGTATTTATTTTACACGATGCTGTTCATCATTCAATAAATTAATAACTAATAATATTATTTAACTCTGAAAATTAAGTATATCATACTTTACTGACGATCTAAGATAAATTTTATGCAACGAAATATGCAACGAAACAACCATTAAATCAACAGAAAAAAAGTTTAAAAAACAAAACTTAAAAAAATGTCGTCGACCTCCACATTCCAAACTATACACAAAACACCGCTAAATCCATTCTTTCCGTCTCTCCCTTACCCTCCTCGTGTCAGCCTCGCTTCCGCATCTCATCGCAGATCTCTCGAATCGCGTTTCCGCGTGTGTCACCCGTCCATCCAATACCATTTTTACTCACACAAATGAAAGAAAAATCACGGCTCTAGAAATTAGAGAAAAAAAGCAAAGCTACACGAGGAAGGTGGAGGGGAGGTGAAGGGATTTTAACAAAGTAAATGAACAACAAAATAAGAAAATCACGACTCTCTCTAAAAACTGAGAATGAAATCAGTGCTCCAGAAATTTTCAAAGCATACTTCGAGAAATCAAACTCCGTAACCGATGCAACGTCCGCGAAACTTCAGAAGGAGGGTGGAAAAAAGAGGTGGTGGGATTTTAACAAATTAACACAATTAAATGAAAAATCTCGGCCGTCTGCGATCCAAAATTTTTAAACTAGAGGATATCAAACTCCACAACCGATGCAACATCCGCGAAGTTGCAGCAGGAGGATGGGAGAAGGGACTTTAACAAATTAACAGGCAGTTAAATGAAAAATCTCGGCTCTCTCTCTCTCTCTCTCTCTATAAAAACTAAGAAAAAAAGATCAACCCTCCGAAATTTTCAAACTGTAGAAACTCCGCGACCGATGCAATATCCGGGAAACTCCAGAAGGAGGGCGGCGCAGGGAAGGTGAGAGAATTTCAACAAATTAACACAGTTAAATGAAAAATCCCGGCTCCCGTCTAAAAAAAGTAAGAAAAGAAAAGATCAAATCAAATTTTCAAACTACATAGAAAGACGAGACTCCGCAACCGATGCAACGGCCACGAAGAGCTGCAGCAGGAGGGTGGAGGGGAGGCGAGGGGGTTTCAATAAACAGCCCGGCCGAGAAAAACGCCGGGACGTGAAAAAAGTCGGGCAACCAACGGCCGGCTATGCCGGGGAGCGAGAGAAAAGCCCCGATGACGCAGGGAGGAGCTTCCCGATATTGTGCAGCTTTATCCTTCATCGGGTAGGCGATGAGTGCACCGCCGCTGCACAACCGGTCGTGCGATCCCCGCGCGCGCTCGCGCTGGGAACCACGTGTTTTTTAGCGCGCGAAGAGCGATGGGGGGGAGGGGGCGACATTGTGCGCGCCCAGGGGGGTGAACAAACTGCGCCCGGGAGCGTGCGAAAGAAAATAAACGGATGGCAGGAGAGTGAATGGCCGCCGCCATGAGCGCGCCGCTAAACTGCATTAGCCGCGTTTATTATAAGCTTTTCGCGTCATACTCCCTGCCGCGTGGAATTAGACCATTAAAATATCAGAGTGGATTTGGAGGAATTTTTGAATGGGATCGGCTACGATTCGAGGATTCGGTTGGATACGGTCGTATTAAACTTATCGCAACTGTTTAGAATATATTGAGGATAATAAGTTGTATACATTTAAACCATAAAAACCATTTAAATCATAAAAATTTAATCTAACTGGTAGTCCATTAAATAACAGTGGAAAATCTACTTCTTATAGAATCAAACTGATTTATACTGTGAATGAAAGTACACCCCTTAAAATTTCATTATTCAATTATACACAAATTGGTTATGCTTTTATAATTGAACGATCAATAACAAAATAACATTTATTAATTAATTATTAAACTGCTCAAAAATTGTGTTTTATTTTAACTGCTTTAGAAAAGTATGTAAATGTTTAATAAATATTTTTTTCTAATAAAATAGAATTTTACGTAGAATGAGTAATTATGCAAAAAAGTCTATCAAAAGGGGTGTACACTAATTAAACAAATATTTTCTTCGTTTCGTAACTCCGTAAAACACAGAATTTTTAGCCATGATATATAAACAATAAGTTATCTGGCGCAATTTTAAAACTTGATCTTCAGTTAGATGATTGGATTCCTTAAGAGAGGAAAAACGAGTGCTAAAACTGATTTCATGTAACGTAAAATTATACAATTTTTACATTTAACCAAAATCAAATGAAATCAATAAATAATGTATAAGAAAATTGTAAAATGATATATTTATCAATTCTATGTAAAGGGAGGTGATTTATGCATACTGAATACGTTTATAAACGAGAATTGACGCCGCTATATTCAAAGAGAAATAAGTAATTAATGATATAATAATATTAACAAAAATATATAGTTACGACTGATTGTATTTGCTTCCTATACTCTCTAAATTTAATCATTTAATCCAGTGAAATCCCACTGAATTTCAAAAGCAATCACATACTTTTGACTGAAAAACGGCGAAATTTTACTGTTTCAGTCAAAAGTACGTCACTGCTCTGAAATTCAGTGGGATTTCACTGAAATAAATTTAGAGGGTACATTTGTATCCAAGTAATTCATTCCCGTTTATGAAATAAAAATTAAATAAAATAAAATAAAAATCATGAAGGTATACTTAAAATTAAAATTTCACTGTTAAAGTGTTTAAATTTTAATACTGAACAGAAATAATTTGATAATAATAACACAATGCACAGTAAAATAATTTACAAAATTTTAAATGAAACTATTCTGCTTACTTCAATCTGCATTTCATAAAAGAATCATTAAAAAGAATAACAGTTAAAGTTATATCGAGAATTCGGATAAAAAAAATTGAATACAAAATGCCTTCGTACAGGAAACAGATACGCGCGTGAAAATGATAAAAAAGGAATAAACTCAAAAAATGTGTCCAACAGAATCGTGCGCAATCAGTTTGCGTTGAGGCTTCATTAGTGTCACTCGCTGTCGTTTATATTAAAATTCACATAACTTTGCATGCTTTGTTCTTCCTTCTAAATGCTTCGAATCGCCGTGCGCCAAGTGAGTATTATTCGCTTGAGGCAAGTACAATATTTTTTTCATATTATAATTTCATAAATAATTTCATTATTCCAATCCAATTTACACATTCATACGCGTAGCAATTTTACGAAAATAATCAAATAATAATTCAAATGCAACAAAATATTCGTCAGTTACAATCGACGTAAAATTAAATAACATTCTTTGAAAACATTAAAACAGAAACTTTTATTAGAAATCATATTGTAATTTTTTTAAAATACTATTAAAAATTAAAAAAAAAACAATTGATTTTTTGCTACACGCAAATTCTAGGAATTAAAATTATTATAAATAAAATCGCACGAAATGAGGTATAAAAAAATTATGAAAAAAAAAAAACAGTTTGAAAGTGTTAAACGGAGGTCGATCGTGTCGCATGCCTCATCCGCCCCTTCCTGTTTCCTTCGGCTAATCTGCCGGCGTCCAGTCGCGATCTGCGGCCCGACATCCTGTGGGTGGAGAGAGAAAGAAACTCATTTTTCTCGCACTTCTCAGAATTTTTTTTTACAAAATATCACGTGACATTTACTCTAGTAGCATAAAATTGTATTTAAAAAGTAAAAATAAATAAATAAAAGGAAGAATTTTTTTGTCAAGTATCTAAACTTGACCCTCCAGATCGGCTATCGTCTACGACAAGTCCGTCCGCGGGGGTCGGCGACCCTTTCAACTGCCTTCCTTCCATTCCTTTGTTTATATCATTGAATTTATTAAAATACCAGATGTTTTATCGAATTCAAATTTTTTAAAGCTCAAATGAACGTTTGTTCGCGCGTTTATTAATGAATATGCTTAAAAAAAAATAAAATTATATTAGACCGCAATTTTTAAAAGATTACTTAACATTTTCTTTACAACGCTGAAACTAAAGTTTTGTTGAATCTTCATTACAAAATTTATTTTGTAGATTTAACTTAATATTTAATGAAAAAATCTATCTGGTTAAATAAAAATTTATCTAGCTAAATAAAATTAACTAAATATATAAATCGTTGATTAAACTAAGTGTTAAATTAAATCAACTAAGTTGTTTTGTAAGGAGAATTCAACAAAATTTTAATTGTATCTACATTTTTTCACTAAAAATATGAGTAATACTTATATTTTATTAATTATTGGTAATACGTGTTATTTCTTTTCTTTTTTTTTTAATAACTTGCAATAACAATTCGTTGAAACAAATTTAATTTCTACAAAGCTTAAATAAAATTTAATGAGGTAAAGATAGAAAAGGTCAAATCGAAATAATGGTTTTACTCATGACTAACAACAGTATTGACTCATTTATTCTTACGTTTTACATATATACTGTGTTAATACAATAAACTCATAAAATTCTGTTTTATATTGCCTGCAGATGTAAGGCATGAAGTGTATTTACATTAATAAACAATTAATCCAATTACCTTTCAGTGTTAATAGGAAGTGACTTTAGAAATTATACTACACTTAAGTGATACATGTAACTAAATTAAATACTCTGATTCTAATTAGTTCTTATTTATTAAAACAAATAAATATCTGTCGAATAAATAATGTTTTTTTATTTAAACTACGCTAAAAAGCATCAAAAATTTCCAATATTGGCTAAGTCTTCTTTCAAAGTGTAAATTATCTTACTCATATAAAAATGTTGCACTTTTACTAAACAGTATACTCTTACAGATTATTAAAACGAATTTTCGATTCAAATATCCTAATACTGCACTGAAGTTACCTTATTCTTGCACTGCCTTAATTCCATTTTTCTAAACATTTATCATCCATACAGATTCTCTTGAACCTTCTTTTTTTTTTATAATTCACTACCTAAATTATTTAACCATTTATTTTAAATCGATTGTATTGCAGGTTCATTTTTTTAAATATTTTCATGGATCTTTTTTGTTTGCACTGATAACATAAAACGTTTACAGGTACACTCTGGAAATATTACTACTTAAGTTGAGATTGTTTTCCAGCACGAAAGACTCGTCATCAGAGCGGGGAAAAATTTTTTTATATACGGTTACGGCGCGGCTCGTCATAGGGCAACGTTGCTTAATTTATACAAAATGCAAGCTGCCCCCTGATGGGCATCGCCGTGGACGAAACAAATCATCGTTCGAAGAGCTTGTTGGGCCTCACGTCGTTTTCAACACACGTTTTTATTGTTTTCTAATCTGCACGACTTTCTCTCACCCTTTTCTCTATAATCTTATAAAAATTGTAAAATGTATAAAATATCATGTAACATTTATTCTACTAGCCTAAAATTATATTTAAAAAAAAAGTAAAAATAAATAAAATACCAATTTATCCAGTTTATAATTGAACTTTATAAAATTTACCCATAATTAATTTTACATTTCTATACTCTTATAAAATGTACTTTGTTTTTAAGTCTACACATATCCTTAATCAATGTAATTTTATGTAACAATAGTAATGTCTTCTTTATTTTAAAGTCATAATTTATAACATCTGCATTCAAACATTCATTACATCGTTAGAAATGTATAGAGACTTCACAAGCAATTAACGCAATTTATTAATAGATTTCGCAATGTAGTCTCATTACTCGTATCGGTAAAAAAGTTTCTCGATTTTTTGGACAATAATTTTTTCGATTCTTCGACATTATTATTATTTATTATATATACAAAATGCAACGGAAATTAGATTGAAGAGAGGCTATATGCGAATCAGAGGGATTTCGATAACGTCGATGCGGTGTATGTACTTCATTTTTTTTTTCGTATCATCGAGCGATAGAGAAATAAAAAAAAAACTAATGAGAATATCGAAAAATTAGCGTCCTAAAAAACAATCGAAACGTAAGAACACGAACGACATCGGAGCATTAAGTTATTTGGTATATACAATAACGTTATTAACTCTCGCAATGGTAACCCAATCATTTTTTATTATTATATTTTGCTATAAAAGGCAAATAAAGCTCATATATCGAATTAACGCTTTATAAACAGAAAAATTGCGGTAATTATCTGTAACACTTCATTTAATTTTTTTTATTCATTCCAAGATAAGTAAAAGGTTTAGCTAGGAACGTATGATTCGGCTACCTTGTGTCTCTGTGTAATAATATTTTTCTACGTTATAAGTGTGATGAGAAAATTTGAGATTTAACGATAATCTTAATATCCCTATTGCTACAATTGGACATCTTAAATTTAACGGGTAAAGGCTTTTATACTGCAACACTATTGGAAACATTAAACATCAGTTTCAATTCAATTTCCTAAAAACATTGTTCAAAATTCTATTTGGAATTAAGGCTTAACAAATTTATCTCTTATCGACTAGATAACTCTTATGTAAAATTAAACTAAAATTAGGTCAGCAACTTAAAATTCGTTAACTGAAATAAAAACTTATCAATGAAGGAAGGTGCGAAATTTATAGTGAAATCTATCATGCAAATAAAAAAAAGTAAAAGCATTCGTGGTAAAGGATTTAGATATATCCATTAATTAAAAAATTGAACACTGAATTACAAATATTATTTCTGATATCGTTGAGAGATATGAATAATTCATTCATAGCGTCATACAAGTTATAATAATTACCCATACTGTTTACACTAACATTTAAAACGAATATTTTAAACGTCTACCTAAAAAAAACTTGTATTTCACATCATGCTTAATGGAAAGACAAGCTTTTTAGAATTTAAATAATCGTTTTAAATTCGCCTACACATTTTGTTCGACTTTAATTAACAAACATCATAAAATTCAGATTCTTTAAAATATAACCCTTACCCTTAAAATTACAGATGCCCAACGCTTGGCTAAACCTCACATTTTATTTGGGTCGAGGGCGGCACGCTACGCTGTACCACCACTCGCGAGGGTTATACGAAACAAATACACTCTGCGCGACGCTGCGCCCGATATGCATGACTCTCTCTTGTGAAGTAGAACAAGGAATGGGGCACTTCTTAATTATTCGGGACTGCGTGTAGGTGTGCTTACGAGTAAGCATTTGCGCACGTCATTCGCGATATAACGATCATCCTGCAGTGCTGAATCCACGCCCTGCAGGTTGATCAATTTTTTTTTGCTAAATTGTACTCGAACGCTACGGTTTACATTGCATCGATATTTAATCAATCATACCGCTATGAACGTGCTTCGACAGAATTGCTGCATCACATTGTTTTTCTGATGTTGTTTTAAGTTTTTCATATCAATTAGATTTTTTTATTCTCCGCCTTGTTTTTGCGTTTACTTCGTTTAATTAATTTTTCATTAAATTAATTCTTAATTTCATCTCAATTTTATTTTCCTAATTGTTAAATTTACAATATTAAGTCGTGGGCGACTGATATACACATAAAAAATTATTTCAAGTAATTACGCGGTGCTTATCTCCGAATAATCGAGGCAGTGGTGCGCGCATATGAATGTCACTTAACTTTAACTCTTATGTAAAAAGTCAGTCTTACATTTCCTAAACAACGACGCGTTTTCATATTTAAAAAAGAGCGGAGCGCGTCCTCGCTTCAACTTAGGAATTCTCAAAGTTTCTCAATCCAATTGAACAAAAATTTTGACGCGACTATAAACGCGAGGGACTTTCAAATTTTCTTAACTATAGAAATTTTGTTTTCTCCTTGTTTTGCTGGCGGTAAAAAAAAAGTACCGCTAGAGCGACTAACTCTACGTACTGAGAAAAAATTACTTAATTTTTAAATACTTGGATGCAAAATTCAATGATCACAGCAATGTTTTCTTAAACTTTTTGACGCTAAGAGAAGCAAGAAGCGTATTTATAAAATTAAAAAAAGAACATACACCACGAAAAAATAAAAGAAAAAAGACGGGACTTTTGGCGTTTAATTTTCTCTCAGTATACGTTTAGCTGTGGGTACTTCGCAAGTCGATATTATAAGAATTTAAATAAAAATTATCATCTAGATAACGCTAACAGTTTTCTGGTACCAAGTATTAAATTTCTTCAAGTTAAAAATCAATTTAAAACTTTGCAGCTGCTCAACTAACGGCGATTAAGTGCTATTAAACTCTGAGCCTTGAAAAGTGACTTTTCAAATCTCGCAATTCACTAAGACTTAAAAATACATGCTTTTTTTAAATAAGAGAAATCAAGAAAGTAAAAATTACCAAACCATAATTGTCATTCACGCAAGGAATAATCGAGCTCGTTATTTCCTTTTTTCTTAATGATTCTTCGCTCTTACAGCGAAGAAAAAGTACAGAGATAACCGCCGAAGGAGCCTTCGAAAATGTTTTTTATAATAAAATTATTTCGCTGGTAGGAGGGCCTAGCGCCACGATTTTAAAGATAAAAAAGAAAATAAATGTACATTAACAACACATAGAAACTCTGTGCGACTTCGCCAAGTCGCCTGGTGTACAAAAGGAAAGAAAAAAAAATTGATTTTAAACAAAAAAGTTCGCTGAAATGTTGCAATAACTTCTTTTTAAATCCTTCGCTGCTCTTCGACTGCGATAAATTCCATTGTCTGACGGACGGAGGCAGGCGGCCGTGAAGGAAGTTCGCTGCCAAAATTGTCCCTCATTACGTTGCTCGAGGGGTTGACACACGTTGACTCCTCGCCGCCGCTTTGACCGGAATACATTGCCACGTTCTCGGAATTTCTAAGATCATGACAGACAAATGGTACCTCGTTAGAACTGATATACAACGTAATTAATTGAAATTTAAATGTAAAAATAGGCAAGGCTTATTTTTAACTGTATCAGTGTTCCTCTGAATGTTCAAGGATTCACTGGAAAATTGTTAAGAATTTTAATCATATTTTTCTGTTTTCTGATAACAAGATAGTAGTTAGCAAACTAATGCATTATCTTTTTGTGATGGTTAAAAAGATAATGCAACGGTAATAATATTATAAAAATTGCGTGATAACATTTTGCACTTAATTATGTTCTTATACTCAAGTCTGATCAGAATCATTACTGGGAATTAATTACTAAATGCCAATTCGGATGTAGTATTGTTACTTTCCAAATTCGTTGAACATTTTTTAAACAAATATGACTGAAAACGTAATACATAATTGAATAAAATTGTTGCAATCACCAGTATAAAATTTGGTTCTTTTTCTTGATTTTTATGATTAAATATCTGAACTATAAAATATGAAAAAAAAAAACATTTTCAAAGATATTCTTAGTGAAATCCCCCTGAATTACAGTGGCCATGTAATCACTGTTATCTTTAGTAGTACGTGATTATCACTGCAACTCAGTTTAAATTTATCCTGCACCTGTGAATAAATAAAACAAAAAATTTTAATAACATGTAGATATCTGTTATTCAACATATTATGATTTATTAACAAAAATATTGAAAATCTATACTTTTATGTTAATGAAATCTTTAAACCATCAATTATACAATATCCCTTTTTTAATAATTTCCTCATAATCGTTAGTGCATGGAATTATGGTAATCTCAACATTAATTATATAAGAGACATGAGCAAAAACTAAGAGGTACAAAAACGATTTTTTTATCACAGGGCGAAAACATTGACATTTCGTGCTACTTGTTTAGCATCCAATAAAATTTGTTTTTATGAAATCGACCAACGATTCAGTACAGTGTGTACTTTAAATCCAGTAAACAAACAGAAATACTAAATTTCTGCATACTCTCTTCAAAAAATAGTGTACGCGTGGCAAGCACATGTCACTGAAGAAATATTTTGTTGAAATTACTAATCTCGTTCTTTTCAGTTAATAAAACCATTAAAAAAAGAAATCTACTCGTTAATAAATCATAATTCCTTGAATCAACAGTCTCCACAAGTTTGTCTAACCAATGCAATCTGGCGTACCCCTTAAAACGCTTCGCTGAAAAAAAAAAAGAATGTAATTAAAAACCATTTAAAAAAAAATCGCGTATCGAACAAAGAAACACAAAAAAAAAAAAAGAAGAAAGAAAAAATGCCCATCGGCCGTAAGTATATACTCACATCTAAGGATTGATGGTGAGCGAGGGCGCAAACTGCTTCGCCGCGCCGACCCGTCACCAGAAGTGCGGCTGGGCGTATCCGCCGGGCGCGTTGGCCCCGCCGGCCGCTCCCGCCGCCGCGCCGCTCATGCCCAGCGGGTTGAAGCGATGGGGATGGAGCTTCTCCATGCGCACGGCCCCAGGTCCGCCGCCGAATCCGTGATGCCCGGCGCCGGCGCCGCCTCCTCGGGGCCCGCCGAATCCGCCGCGTCCAGCCAGCATGGCGCCCGGGGGCCCGCCCGCCGCCAGGCCAGCTCCGCCGCCCAGGCCCATGCCCAGCGGTGGGACGCCGCCGTAGCCGCCGCGGCCCCTGCCTATCGCTCCGCCGCCGCCGCCGCCACCTGTAACTCGACCTTCACGTGCACCGATCACACCGCAACTCGCGCGAGGCTTGGATTCTTTATACTTGCTAAATGTTTTGGGGGCATCGACACTGACATTCACGAGTATCTATTGTTGTTGATATTTTTTTTTTTTTTTAATTTCATTCATGGAATGGAATGGACTTATGAACACTGACAAGGCGGGATCGTCAGGCCTCCGAGTCACAGATTTGGAAGAAACTTGGGAAATCGTTTTCTAATACCGAATGATGAAACAAACCACCTTTAGCTTGATTTAATAGGTCTTTGTACAACAGGTTTACAACTAAAATTCATAATAATTTCTTCAGTATTTTTTTTTTTTTTTTTTTTATTTTACGTTATACCGATGGTTTAATTATCTAAAAATAAAAATTGAACAATAAGCGTACTGTAATCAATGAAAGTAGCTATTCGATGCGATATTCGTTAATGGAATGTACACCACCGTTACTGCTCGATTATTTTGTTCATTGAAATAAATTCAAATTATTAAAAAAGGAACTGTTTTTATTTCTACAATTGACAGCCACAATTTTTGTAACGCAAAATGTACCGGTAAGTTTTAACGAGCAAATAACAAACTACAAATTACAACGTGTACTTGAAAATCATGTAAGCATGCATGTTTATAAGCATTACTTCTAATCGTCCACGATTTTCTTCTTAATATTCAGAATAATGGTCATCGGAAAATTTACTGATATCAACGTAAATTGTCTAATGAAACTCTGTAAATAAAATAAATACATTATTTCCTCCTTTTTTATATTAGTTAGATTATATTAGTTAGAAATTGTTATTTTTCACGCGTAAGTAAGATACTCGTCAATGTCAGTATTATAAATCTTTTCGATGTTTAATACCAAGTTTACATTAGCAAACTAAGAATTTTTATACTTACATAATAAGGTAAATTAAATCAAATAAAATCATAAATACTAAATAGTTTAGCTTAAACTAATAATCTTAATCTTACGTAATGGAAATTTATACAGTTGGTAAAATTTTAAAACTCACAGTGAAGAGTAATGGGAAAAAATGTATACCTGTGAATAATTTAATACACAGCATGTGCACATTTCATTTACGAGTCAATTTAATTTTTTGGCATAACAGTTACATTTTCCTAAAAACATTTTATTCATAAAGAGAAAAGATAATATTTTATAAGTCTAATCTGATGTGAAATTATCCTCTCCATCAACTACACCGAATCAAATATGTCATAGAAATTTAAATACAAGATACAATTTTTTTTTGTTAATAATTGTGATATAATATTGAATCGTTATTATAAGGCTTTGCACAAATATATCCTTACAGGGAATTACGTATAAGTAATTCTTTTTTCTGTGCTATAAAAGAATGCAGTACGAACACATTTTGGTCGAATTTATTTTTCAACCTTCATGGTTATTTCAACAATTAAGTATTTTAATATACTTTGTATTCGCATAATTAGATTATTAATTGGTTATTACCTTATTTAAAATTACTAGCAAAAAATATAAATGTATTGAAATTTCTCATTGCACTACTTTGATGTCCTCGTAGATCACAGATTTTATTTATTCTAAAAATTTTTTGGAAGATGTTTCTATATCATATGCTGATTCTATCACAATTAGATTCTCTTAAAAGCATTAAATTTTTAAGATAATTTTTTTAATTTATTTAAAAAATATTCTTGTATGTATATTTTCTACTATCTATAGATCTCGGAAAAATTATAAATGCTTTTCTTTAATTCAATTTTCATAAGGCTATAGAGACTCGAACCATACCGTCAAGAATTTTTCAAATTATTGTCTACTTTCACGATGACCACAATCTGGTGCTTCCATTTTTCTTTCTTCAAACAACGGTACGGATAATTTACAATAAAGACACTTTAAACTGACTTCTTTAAAATTCTACTTAAAAAATGTAGATATTAAGTACCCATAGTGCATAATTTTTTTAAAACTATTTTAAATATTTCTAAGATTTTATTGCAAAATTATGCTAATGAGACATTATGATCTTTAATCTTCAATATAATCTTTAAAAAGTTAAAAAAAAAAAAAGAAGTTAAGTGTCACAGGCTATTTTAATTAGAAAACTTTGAAGTCCAGCTTTACACAGTATACTCGGACCAGTAGCGCCGGACTAAGATTGTCAACTATGCGTCGCGCTTCGACCGACTATTTTAAGACTAGGAAGAATCATTGAAGTTAATTTGAGATTGAGTTTGAAAGAGAAAAAGTTCAAATTGATAGACATTTTCCGAACGTTGCAACAAGGAGAATTTAATGCTTGAATCTTGGCAAAGCTCCTTGGCGCTCGCATTCCACTTTAGACGTATAATTCTGTACGTAATATAAATTAAGTATTAAATTTTGGCGTTTAATTAGATTAGTAAGCCCAAACCAATACGTAAATCATTGAGAAAAATCGTGTCGCTTTCGGGAAGCTTGAAAATTTCTAAGATTATTTTTTATTTTTTGCCGTACGTGCGTATGACAATAAATTATTATTTTATTATAAAATTTTATAAACTACGTATTTAATTTAAGTTTAGATTTTAAATTAAATTATCTAATTAAAATTCAATCGAGACATTAAGTGGCTAACTTTAGGCCTGTAGAAATTGTAACAATTTCGTAACAAATGTGTTCATGTTTGCCATACGCACATACTTCACGGCAAACCGTTTGATAATTGTTTAATAATCACTGTTAATATTAGTATAACATCTTGTCATTGCTTAAAAATTTATCGTTTCTATAGCGATGAGCAATAAATTTTATCTGTTCTATCATCGGAGCGATAAAAGAGTAAAATAATATTTCGATTAAACTATAATTATTAGTAACGATTTTTTTTCTATAACTTTCGATGCGACTAATCATTTACTGGTTATTAAAACCCGGGTAGTTATGGAACTTTTTTCTGGTTGCATAGAGACACTCTCCTTCGTTGGTTGGTAGGCATTAACAGAATTAAAGAAACAAAAAAGACAGTTAAATACGTTAATTCGAAGGCTTAGTTGTAAAAATAATGCAATAAGATAGTCCAAAATTTACATCTATTTAATTTAATAATATATGAAAAATGAAATTGAGTAATTATTAAAGAATAAAGCACCAATAATTTAAGCATTAACAATTAATATCATTCTGACTTTAGTGCAGCTGGACTATCTTGCATTTAAAAATAGGAAAAAGAAAAGATAACATTATTTTATATGGTTGTTATAAAAAGAATAATTTCCAGACGTACTTTATTTTAAAGTACACTGAGAAAAAAATTTACTAATCACAATTAACCATTACTTGCTTTAATTAATATTTACTTGTTTCAGCCAAAATTTATTTGTTTCAATCAAATATTAATTAAAACAACTAAACATCGATTTCGATTTCTTACTTTTTTTTCAGTGTACGTTAGAGACTCTATTTATTTAGAAACAAGTCCAGACATTATGTAAATTAAATAATATCTGGACTGGATCTGTTTCTAAATAAATACTTTAATAGAGTCTCTAACGTACTTTATTAGTCAGTAATGTGTAGATACAAATTTCGGAAGTGAAATAAAAGAAGTGTAAACTTTTTGTAACAACCCACTAAGAGAATCAGAAAAAGATAGGAAAAAAGATAAAGTTAAATTTGCACAGCCATGCATTAATCAATCAACGAAGCGCAGATCGTATAATACAGGCGCAGCCAGAACCTCTCTAAAATATTTTATTTTTTATGCGTTTACTTTGGATTAGTAGAAAGAAAATTGTTATTCGACATTTTTAGTTTATTAGAACAGATTATGAAAATTGTTACTAATTCTTTACTGCCGACATATGCAGACAGTATACACAAATCGTTAGTAATTATTATAGAAAAATAAATCTAATAATTACCTGCTCAAAAGAAAATATAGCGTAAAGATCGATTAAAATAAAACAATAAAAAAATGTTTAAAAAAAATATTTAAAAATTTGCAAAAACAGAACATAAAGATACAAACAATAAAAATAAAAAGAATATTCAACAATAAACAAAAGAGAAACTGAAAAGACAAAGCAAACAAAAAAAAAGGAGTAGGAAAAAAATAGAGATGTAAGAAATCAAAGGTGTACACATAGTACGTACAGAAATTGTATTTCTCGGATACATAAGAAAAGAGCGATTTACAGAGGCTGAAGCAAAGAAAAAAGAAAAATAAAGGTATGTGCATTATTCGTTACGAGAGTTACAGTCGACGGAAAAAATTTCGCTGCATTGAGCAGGCTTTCCTCGAATCCAACAAATTTTTCAAATTCAATCATAAAGTGTCAGCTAGAAAAAAAAAAATACAACAGACAAAAGAAAGTCATCTAAATAAAGAGAAAAAAACATTCTATAAGCTTGAGTTTTCTCAATTGTGTGACGAGAAAGTTTGTTGAATTTAATGGAGGAATATTTATTTCGCTCGAATACAGCCAAATTTGCTCACGAACCGCGCCTTAAAAAAATTATAAAATAAAATCATACTCGGCTAAACGCGGATAGAAACAATTGTCTACAGAACTCTTTTTCGCATCTGTACGCTTACGCCCAATTCACATGTATGCATCATGTTGTGCAAGTGTTTTTACGAAATAGTATTTATCGACTGGAAAAAAAAATGTAAAAAAAATTCCCTATCAATATCTCAAAGAAATAATGACAAAAAACTGAATAATTTATATTACTAATCGACCTAATCTGTGCGAACACTTCTCAAGTATGTACACATTGCTTCGCGCATAATAAATAATTTCACGCAATTTAAAACACAAAAAAAAATTGTGAAAAAAAAGTAAAATGACAAGTAAAGCCTCATAGTCCGGGCTCGCGTTTTCCTCAATGCCAGAGGTCATGGAATTCCGACTTCGTCGTAGAAGCAGCGAACTTATCTGCGATGACAAATGATTAAAAAAAAAAGAGAGAAAAAAATGATTAATTATCATTTATAATTTTTACACGTTGATAGCAAATTCACAAGTTTTTTTGCCATTATAATTAAAGACACTCACTACTCTTCCTGTGCGTTTTTTTAACGGGTCTCGTCAGCTCTCTTAACCTGAGATCTCCAAATTCATCCTCAAGCATTGTTATATTTACTTTCTTTTCAAACAATGCTGCGAATTTGATACCGCATTTCGACAGATTTAACAAGCAAAGCAGACAGATTTTTAAATCACGTAGTCATTAAAAATAATATAACAAAAAATAAAAAAGTATTTTTAATTCTTGAATGTTTCAGGGCAGGTCTCAACTTGAGAATATCCAAAATTCTGTTCACTTAGAAAAACTTTTTTAAATTAATATCATTACTTAGAATATTTCACATGAATCTAGTCTGAAATGTATTAATCAAAATATTTTGTTTAAAATAACTTCTGAATTTTGGTTTTCTTAAACTATGACCTTCCCACAAGTTTGAATAAAAATAACTTATGCATAATACAAGTAGATTAAAAATTTATTTTAAAATTCTTAAATTAATTAAACTAAGGAGTTTAAGAAACGTCATAAGAACGGTAATTTAAAGGAAATTTAAAGAATAAAAGCTTTCGTGCTAATTAATGAGCAAAAAATATCACAAAGCAAAATGTATGTTGTAAACAAATTTTCATTCTTATGAAGATTTACTGTTAATAAAAAAAAAAAAAAAAGTTTAAATTTAAATATGATATAATTCAAAAATATTTATGGGAAAATCAAATGTTTATCTGCAAATAAGTAGAGAATAAGTTGTCTTACCACGACTCTGATTGTAACCAGCCTGCCAACCAGCGTAATAAGCTGCCTTCTGCTTGCCATGCTCCTCTGCAATTTTGACACTGAGAGGCTCAGAACCTCCTTCTGGTATCGTTCCATGAAGTTGATTAATTGCATCTTGAGCCTCTTCACGCTTGTCATACCTGAAAAGTATATATTTTACTTTTATAAAATTTAATTTAAAAAAAAAAGTATGTTTGTAAGTAATCTCATGACAAATTGAAGAATTGAGTTCATTTATTGGTATTAATTAATAAAAAAAATATTTATAGATTAGGGCCAAACTCATTATTCTATCAAGCCTCATATAAAATCTATAGATGTGGGCAATAAATCTTATATTTAAAATAGGTCATAGCAGACACCTAGTAATAGGATAGAAATACACTCTGGCAGTGTGCAAATGAGTAAATATAAGTGAAATAGTGAGACATTGCAGTTGCATAATATTTTCTTCAATTTTAATAGCTGACACCTGCTTACTGCCTACTAGTAGAGTGTATTCCAGCTTTAAAGTTACTTATGAAATTGACGAGACCATTTTAAAATTTCAATGAGCAATTGGAAAATTACTTAATTATTTTAAAATGTAGGTGAAAAAATTCTTACTTCATTTGCAAGTAAAAACCAAAATGGTATTTTCATATTAATCGAGCGTATCAAAAAAATTGACTGACTCACCTAACAAACGCTACTCCTCGTGGTAAACCAGTTAGCTTATCTTTCAGAATGTTTTTCTGAACAATTTGACCAAATTTACTGAAAATTTCTTCCACTTGCTTCTCGGTGATGTTTCTGTAAGTAAAATTACTGTATGTACAATATGACAAAAAATGCAATCTTAGGCTGGATTAATTGAATAATCTGGTTAAATGTGAGAAATAAAAAATATACTGGAAGAAATTCATCCACTAATTTAATAATTTTTTCACTAGTTTAAAGAATTAGTGAAGGTAATTTAATTTACCTCGGTAAGTTTGTGACATATAGATTGGTTTCTTTAATTTCTTCACCCGATGGTCGAGCAAAAGAAACTTTTAATCTTTTGTTTTGGACTTGTAGTCCATTTAATGTGTTAATGGCTGTTGATGCATCTTCAGCTTTTGCATAATTCACAAATCCAAAACCATAACTGTAACCAGTCTGAAATAATAAGTAAACCATACAATTAATAAATTATTAAGAAACTCTTTTATTACTAATAAAACCATATTAAAATGATTATATTTTTATTTTACCTTGTAATCTTTCATTACTCGACAAGATTCGACTGGACCAATTGTCACAAACATACTGTAAAGTTCCTTTTCAGTCATGCTCTGTGGCAAATAGTTGATGATCAAATTTGTACGATCATCACCATTGCCTTTATGCTGCTGCTGCTGATCGTTCATTTTGCTACCTTCTTGGGTACTCTTTTCTTCGTTTAGTTGATAATCTGATGTTACAGTGGCAATCCCCAATTGATTCACTGGCAGCCTCTGGTGGACGAGTGAGCTTCCACTGTTTCCATTGACAATAACCATCCGTATGGTCGGCAAATACAAAAAATATAAACAAATGCATTACTTTTTCTTTCATGGACACAGCCATGATTATCCAGGCAGCTTTTCTCTCTAGTTTTGTTTTATTAAACGAAATATCAAAAAAAATAAAATAGAAAATAAATGTAATAATTAAATGTATTTAATTCACGTTGTCAGACCTGTTTATCAAAAACAAACAAACAAAAGTGCATAAGGACCAAGCTTGAACTACAATGTTTGCATTAATAGATAAATTGTTGGTACAATCATTCAAATAAAATCACTTGTATAATCAAGTGTACCATTGCTAAATTAATCCAATTGATTAGCTTTAGTTAATTCAATATTCATTAGAGCTCAAAGGTAAAGGTAAGTAAAATTACAGAGTACTGAATTATACCAACATTTTGTAAGACATATTCATTTTGAAATATCTGCCTGCGAGTAGCTAAAACTTTCAAATCGTTCATTTTAACTTCTAAATTTAACTAATTTAGATCAAAGCTCGAATCTTATTAAAATATCGTCCCGCTGACACTCAAAACGTCTACATTTAGCTACTCACAAGCATAATTTATTAAATCTAATATGCGGAACCGGCGAAAAGTGTGCGTGTTTACATTTAACGATTGCATCGTGCCAACGTGCATTACGTCTATTAAAAATCCTCGACTTGCATCGTCTAAGTAACAAAACAAAAAATAAATAAATAAAATAAAAGACACGCACAGCCGCGTCCAATATAAATACTCAAAGAGAAAAAAGTGTGCAAAGATACAAGAAAATAAGATTTTTTTACAAAAAAAAAAAATAGTTTTAATTAAAAAAAAAGATCAAAAAAATAAACGATACCTGATTGTAAAAAAAAGTCTAGGTTAGAAGCGAGTAACAGAAGATAATAAAGCCGGAGGAGCTGGTATCACGAAGAGCCGGGCAGAGTCGGTGTTTTATAACCTAAACAGTCAAAGGAGCCGAAAACGTGAATGAAAGAGGACAATGCGACGAGCGCGACTTTAACAAGCCGTACAATGACGAGGAGAGGCCCCGCGAGCGAAAACAAATGCGCGCCGGGCTATTTAATTCGCGAACGGATCCCACGCGAATGCGGCGCCGACGGAAGAGGCATAAAAAAAGAAAAAAAAAAAAGAAGAAAGTCGCGCGGTAAAACGAGACCAGAGCGGAACTGGAGCAGCGCTCGAAACCCACGCGCGTATATATCGTACACTCCGGGAGAGGGTAGTTGGCAGGGGGAGGGGGATGTACAGCCGCGGGGGAGGAAAAGCTCGGGAAGCGCAGCAGAATGCGGGACGCTCGAAAAAGGGGGGGAGGGGAGGCGGATGTGCGGGTATAAGGTTCAAAGGCCGCCCCAGTGGCTGCAAGGAAATCGGGGGATCGCGAGAAACGGGCCTCGCTAATTTTAGGGGCACGAAATGCGGGAATCTCGAGAAGACTTTTATTTTGCCTCTCTCGAGCGCTCGGTTTAACGGGGAACTGAGCGTTATACCTAATTATATCGGCGCAGAACTTTTACCTTTTTTTTTTTTTTCTTTTTAGAGATGTATTCTGGCTGTACGGCTTAGTTTTAAAGCTGGACCGACTGGAGTTTAGAGTGACTTAGATTTTTAATAGACTTTTTATTCTGATTAGATATTCTATTATCGGAGAATTTAATTTTGATGCATAAAAATTATTTATTACATTTTTTTTTCCTAGGATATTAATTTAAAACATTGTAATTATTCATTTAAACTTTGACACAAATTGAATGAGTACAAAAAATAAATGTACTTTTTTACATAATGACCGTTTTTAATTGTTGTACACAACGTGAATTATGCATTTCAATCTTTTACGTAGATTCAATACAGAAAATTTGAAAGGCAAGATTTCTATTTGCATGATAATAACAGATTTTAAGCACAATGTATATTTTGATTACGTTTGTATTACAACCAGAACTACAATCTTAAAAAGTGATAATAAACTAGAAACCTATTATGATTGCATGTTTTAAATTGTATAAGTTTCTTGTTCATTATAAGAATATAAGTTAATGATTGCTTCTGCTTTTTAAAGTCACGGTCTCAACAAAAAAAAAAAAACTTTTCCTCATGAAGAAGTATACTATTTTTAAAGTCTGTGGTTGCTACATCATCTTAAATAATCAACAAGAATAACAAAAGGAATAATATTTGAAGCTCTGCTACTGCCACGAGGTTTATGAATATTAGATTAATCTATAGTTATATATGCTTTAGTGTGGTGAAAGTTCTGAAATGGAATATAAATATTGCATAAAAAATTACAAGACTTAAATTCATTTAATATGTATTAATCCTATGTGCTAAAATTATAATATAGTATCAAATATTTATAAGCGATCATTGAAATTTTATTTACTTAAATAAACTTCCATTAACTCAATTGACGAGCGTTAAAAATTTAATTAACAATACACAATATAGTTTGGATAATAAAATAGTTATAAAGCAGACAAATAAGCAAAAAGATTTTCATGCTATATCAAAAGATTTTATTGGACTTTTCCGAAGAGCTTTAAAACCTGTACGATGCTAAATAAGTAAATAAATAATAAATAAATAATAAATAAATAAAAATAAACAAGGCTGATTTTATATCAAATAATACGAAAAATAATAAATTCAAAATTTACTAACAAGAATAAAAAATCTCATTGGGTCACAAAAATTTCTCAAAAAAACAAAAAAAAAAAAAGAAACTCCCATAAACCCCATGGCTAATAAGTATCGTAAACCTTCGACGCGGCGAAATAACATAACCCATCGCTATTTTCGTCTAACACTTCTAATACTCCAGCAAAACTAAGAGGCGCGTGAATCATCCCCGATAAAACGAAGCTAACACGTTAGCAGAGATTACGGGATAGCCACTGGACGAGCGTAAAGCGCAAAAATGGCACAGGCGCGCGTCGGCAACGCGCACGCAAAATACACGGCGAGGAGTTGGAGTTAGGAGTTTACAGCGCTCGCGGCTCGCGGCTCGCAAGAGAGACGGAGAGAGGCCCCGAGAGAGAGAGAAAGAGAGCTTGGCGACTCCTCCGGAGTGCTGCACGCGCTACACGTCACGCGTCCCACGTACTGCAGAGGCGCATCGGATCGAAGGGGCGCGAGAGAGACAGAGCCACTCGTTCCGGGAGATCCGCGACCCTCACCCCCTCACCGAGAGGCGCACGGTATACACACTGCGAATACGGTCGCGCGCTCCGGAATACTTTACGTTACGTAAGAGAAAACCACGTTTTTAACGGGCGGCCGCACACCTGGCCGAGGCGACCAAATCCCGGCCGGGACGCCGCCACTTTTTTTTCTCCTCGCCTCGGAGAGCTCCCACATCTATCCGTCTGTCTCTCTATCTCTCACTCTCCCTCACCGCCTGGCCATACATCTGTCTCTCTCGCTCCTCCTCGAGTGGGTAGCGCTCCCCGGGGGGAGGTCAGGAGGGGACGAGGACACATACGTACGAGAGAGCGAAGGGTCCAGCCTGCAGGGCGAAGCGACTGTTTTATTTTTTTTTTTTTTTTTTTTTGTAAATTTATTTACTCGTGCAGCGGAGGAAACGGCGCACTCGACGATCTGAGGCGGCGAAAAAATGGAGGAGGCACACTCGCACACTCACACAAGCGCACCACTGCCGAGACGCCGCCGCGCGGGAGTCGAGGCTCTCTCCGCTGTACTCTTCTCGTTTATTTATTTAATTTATTTTTTTTTCGTTTTACTTTTTCTTGCACACGCGGGGCGCGGAGAACTCACTCACTCACTCGCGGGGATCCCTCGGACGCGGGCCTGCGTATATCGCGCGGCGAAAAGCTTACAAATATTGTTGTGGACGCGGGAGCGTCCATTCACTACCTGGCTACGGCGAGCGCCAATGACGGAATGCGCCGAGAGGCGCGCGCCGCGCCGCCGCCTCCCCTCCCCTCCCCCCTGCTAGCGCGCGCTCTGGGCGAGAGCACCTCCCTCCCTCCCCCCCCATGCCCCTTTCGTGTACAAACTACAAGCCCCGCGATGATCTCTGCGCGGCGTGTAGAACTGACCTGCCTCGAGCGGGCGGGGCGATCGCAGCGCCGCTTCGGAGGAGTTAAGGTGAATTTTCGCGGGAGATTTAAGATATAGGTTTGTTTTTTCTTTCGCGGGGGTGGTTTTTTCGATTTGATTGAATTTTTATTATTTAAGGGAATTTTATTGACAATGAGTACGTTAATATGTTAATGCATATTGTTGATTTGTAGGTTTATTTTGTAAATAAATCCTCTTTTCTTTACCAGCAGTTTTTAGTTTTAGTATGGATTAGCTTTATGTTGTTCGAGAGAATAAATTGAATCGTCTTTATTTATCTTTTTCTTTTTTTTATTGAAGGAAATGTTCTTGATAATGGATACGTTAATAATTCGTTAATGTTATCGTTAAGATCTTTAATTTGTATGTTTTGTTGTAAATAAATCCTTTTTTCGTTCCTTTATATAATAGTTCGTTTAATTATTAAATAAATAAATAAAGTGAATAAATAATAACTAATCGGTGATAATAAATATTTTGTCGTTTTTGTAGATATACTAAGTAGATTGATATTTATTGTCTTAATTAATTTTGAAAATTCATTTGTTTGCAGCCGTTTAAATATAAGATTATATACTTATTTCATGGAAAATATTTTGTACAGGGACCTCAGAGCTGCTGCAAATATTATGATCGTGGATAAAATTCCTGTTTACTTTAAAAGAGTTACTCAGAGGTTAATAGATAGTGAAATTATTAAATATAAAAGTTTCACCCTGCGACCGTCACGTTTTATATGTTAAATAAAAATAAACATCGCACAGTGTGTTCATCAAAGAAATTTTGAAAATTGTAAAAATCAAAATCCACCGACGTATTATTCCTTTATTTTACTAGTAAAAAAAAAGTATTCAAATTATACTAAAAGAAAACTTCGAAAATTATATATTTTTTTTCTTAACTTCTACTCTCCGATTGATCTAAACTAGAAACCCAGAATTTATCTATCACAATGTTAAATTGAAAATTAAAAATATAAATAGGGCTGGCATCCGTAAAGGCTTAACCTACATTATATATAAGATATAATTTTTCTAATAATAAAAGTGAATATAACTTAAAAATTTTACCTTAACATGATAGCGGAAAATAATCAACTTCAATTAAAAATCAACTTCTTATTTCCATTCAATTCTCGATCGTAATAAAGAAATATGTCCTTTATTTTTCTTAGTACATCCTTCTTCAGTAGATATATATGTTCCACTTTTTACTCGCTAATTCTCTTGTTAATGAAAATTTGATTAGTAAACAAACGACAGTTACGCTAAAAACTTTCTTTGTTTTTTCTTCCTCCAGAACTGTTAATTAACACATACTTAACACAACACTTTTCGGAGTTGCAGTGACAAAGTTGAAAATCCACGCATTATATATATAATTTAACAATATTAAAAATAAAAAGTAATAATGACACTATTTTATTATTATTTAGAACTTCAAAATAGCTATTCTTGATTTTAATATAAATAAGATGAATATTGTGAGAGAGATGTTAAATGGCTTCAATGAGCTTAATAACTTTCTTTGAGTACATTTACATTTGTTTAATGTTTTATTAGAACAATTTAGCTATGAATACATTATTTTGACAATATATTATCGCGCTATATTATAAAAATATAAAAGTATAAAAGGCAAGATTTAAGAAAAAAAATTCACACTTGTACAAAAAGCTTGAATTACCATTGTTTTATAATTTCTTTTATAACATGCAGTATAAATTGTACTATTTTATATTATTTATAAAATCTACATTTTCATAATTCATTGATATGTAAATCCTATCAACAATTTTTTTTATTAATTCAATTAATAACTTGAGTATTACATATGTACTTTGTCTAAAAAATGCGAGAAAAATTTAGTGATATTTTTTAAAAATAAGAAATAAAGTTTGTAAAAAAACGTAATGCAAGAATGCATTATATAAATTTTATGAGCAAATATTATTATAAAAACTGAAAGGAAACAGTCTTACCAGCTCTTAAAATATGACTGTGCAGGTGAAAATATAAAGAAATAAATTAAAATTTAGCTGCCTACTTTCTAATACGATTCGATGTTTGAATGACGGATAAAAGTTTTTCGTATTTTTTATAATATCCGCATACCTTTTAAGAAAACAGTCTCATAAATTGTTTAATGGTACTCCTAACGTAATCGCTTAATTAATGGTATCCTTAATATGTTAACGATAAGGATCGTCCCACGCAAATTGCAAGTAGCGTGCATGAAAAAAGTTGTCGCTTACTTAACTGAATTCCTTTACGCTTGCCTAATTAAATTTAACATTCAATGAAAAAAAATGTTCTGTTTTTAAGTAATCCACCCGTAATTTTTGCAATTTTAAGTCAGTCCCCGTTTATCTCAGCGCGCAGAAGCCATTTACTTTCGAAAAGCGAAATAGGCGATGACGCTTGCTCTCGCAAATATCTTTGGACGCGGTGTCGGTTGGGGTGTAGTCGTTTTCCTTGCCACCCCAGGCATTCCTCGGCGATTCTATGCCGAACGGACTGTAGAGCTTAGTCGGCGTACGCCCCAATAAATTGCGAGATCTTGATTGCGGCGTTTGTGATTTATAAGCGCTGCTCGTGGGTGACTGCTGCTCCTCAAGTCTCTGGCGTCGTTTGGTTGAGCTTTTGAATTTCTAAAATTGAAACAATGGCAATGTGTGAAGTGTTGATGGTTTTAATTAATGTCTTTTCTCTTATGAACAAAGAATCGTCTTTTATTACAGGTGCTGAGTTGTTAGGCCTCTAGCATATCTATTTATAAAAAGCAATATATTCATTTGAATTATTTTAACTACAAGTCATAAAAAGTGCATAAATTAGTTACTCGACACAGGAATCATTCTGTTGAGAATGAAATACAGTCTAATAAATTTTATTTGTAATTTATAATCTCCATGAAATAATTAATTAAAATTTCTATTTTCAGTATGTTTTAAATTAATTATTAAAAGTGAAGAATAATTTAATTTTATGGTTTAAGCAATAAATTAAACTCACTTGTGATATTG
This sequence comes from Sycophila texana, assembly GCA_035582955.1. Taxonomy (NCBI): domain Eukaryota; kingdom Metazoa; phylum Arthropoda; class Insecta; order Hymenoptera; family Eurytomidae; genus Sycophila; species Sycophila texana. The sequence continues at coordinate 747,172 of JAWWEN010000002.1, forward strand.
ATCCAAAGGTTGTTCGAACTGAAGAAATTGTTTTAGAAATTTTATCTGCACCATTTCTCAAAGCTCTCTTGGAATCTGTAGACACTTGTCCAAGACTTAGGTTGTGCCACAGCCTTTCGGAGGTATCTCTGTCAGATTTGTCTTTGGATCCATCTACGTGTTCCTTATCAAATTTGTCTTGAAGTCTTCTTCTAAAATTTTTGTGACCTCTGCCATCTTCTGAAAGACTCCTGGCATTCACATTGTCACGATGGAAGATAAAAGATACGCTTCTTGAATCTGGAGGCATTTTGTACTTAATTTGTCTGCAACACATCCAAAAGAATGTGATTCATTAAATTTACTACAAAATGTAAAATAAGTAGTTATTAAAAAAAAATAATAATAAATACTTTTTATTTTTTATTCCAATTTTTGTATTTAAAAAATACAATAGTTTTTTTTTAAATGTAATATAATTGAAATTAATAAATATCAGATATTAAAATATCTATAATAATATGAATACACTATTTAAAGTTAAATTTGGTTTGTCAGTTTTTTTTTTTTTTTTTTTTTTTTGGAACTGTGTACGAACTGGTATGTCACCTCTATATGTTTGTATATTATTCAGTTAATTAAATAAAAATAAATATGTATAAACTCATAAAATAACATTCATTTTCTAAGTTTTTCAAAACATTCTTTAAAAAATTGATAACAAAAAAACCTCTTTAAAAGTTTTGAACTAAAAAAAACAGACTCCAACTCTAAATAAGGTATTTAAAAGCGTAAACTCAAAAAAAGGATATACTCTAATGATCAAGATTACCAAAACCCATGGATTGCAGTTAACCCCGATCCCTATTAATGAACTACTGCAGCCCATCCAAGTTAATTAAGTACAACTGGCTCGCGTACATGTAAGAATCCTCCCAATATAGTAATACTCAGCCTACCGCCTTGAGATATTTAAACGTCTCATTTACAACCAAACATGAATGAACGACGCCCCGACCTATAAGTCCGTCTACACGAGGATCAAGACCGTTATCCGCGTCGCCGGGCCTCGCATCGCGGTTAACAATCCGCACTCGGCCGAAACAAAAAAGTAAGCCACCACAAGAATCGATTAACCCGAATTCCGTCCGTAAGTATACCCACCTTCGTAGCTATAAACGCAAAAAAGTGTTATCTTTTTTTTAAATAAAAAAAACAAATTAAACCAAGTACATTATAATCCTAGAATACATATATACTCACAGGCAGACGACGCTTACAAAGGCAAAGTGCAGGAATGTAAGAACCTCCCGGATGCTGATGCTGCGAGGATCCTGCGGCGGCTTCTCTCCTCTCGAGGCGACGCGCGGCACTCGCGATTCAGGGCAGCAAATAGCCGCCTGCACTGCGCTGCAGCGACGGCGAATGCACGGATCGTCTCCTGCCGCGGCGAGCGGCCGTGCACCTGCGAGAGCCTTTCTCTCCTCTCCTCTCTCGGTGCTCTCCCTCCCTCACCCCCTCCGACAGCGAGGAAGAAAACGGCCGAGGGTCGTCGAGTCGCCCGCGATGCGCGCAGCGCGTAGGTATAGTATACCGGCGTATCGCCCCGTCTCGCTTGCACGCACCAGAAATTTCAAACGTCCAACCGACTTTCCCCCCCGCCACTCGGCGGATTCCTTTTTTTTTTGTGCCGAGCGCGTCGGCGGCCGGCTCTCGCAAGGATCGACACGCGCCTCCTCCCTTTTTTCCTTCTGTATAACTTATACTTCTTGAGTATATAAGCACGCGGGGAAGAGAGGGGGAGGGAGAGAGGAAGGAACGGCCGAGCGAAGGAGGGAAATGGAGGGTTCACGAGATATTTCAGGGGGAAACTTTTTCTTTTTTAAGTAGCGCGCCGTATATAGACGCGTGCAGGATTTAATAATGCGATACGACCGTTTGAATTTTGATTGACGAATAATTTTACGATCGCGTGACGTCACATCCGCGCGTTTGGGTGCATGAATATGTATGTACATACATATATATATATACTGATTTTGATTTCCGTGTAAAACTTTACTGCGTGTGTATTTTATACACGCAGATAATTCAGCTTTGGGCGTTTCGATGTCTGAATCTCGGCGTCGGAACTGACATACCTTTCGGAACTCGGAAGAAAATATAAATAAGTATCCTGCACACATGCGCATATATACATCATTGATGCAACGCCGACCGCGCGAGTTCGCGGTCAATCGCGAGGAGAAGGTCCTTCTACAATAATAAGTTTCATCATATTCCGTTGTTCTGTCTATACTCTGCGCGTTCAATTTGTCTTCGCTTTAAAATTTTAGTCGAATGACGGAACTGTAAAATCGCTGTAATAATTAAATGTGTAAGAAATGAATTGAGTTGTACGGAAAAATATTGAAAGGTTACTAAAGAATGTCTTTTCTTTTGCAATTTATACCATATAATGCACACTTTTTGCAGATATTTGATTGAATTTTCTGCGTCCTGCATGAATGAAAGGCTCTGCTCCAATGCTCCAAAACGGATCGGAACAATTCGGAGCAATTCGCAAATCGTATTTTTTTAGTTACACTGGGGTCGCTGCCTGCCACTCCCTGGTTTTTCTATAGTCTTTACTAGTAGCCGTGGATCGGAGCATCCTTAACCTCTAGTCTCTTTGAATGCTTTGAAATGGAGTTGAGTTGACTAAAGTGAAAGAATTAAGCTAATAAATGATTAATTATGTTTACAAGAGATTTATTTAATATCCGAGAAGTTATCGAAAATTTTTTTATTGCGACGAAGCGAAAATATTTTATTTGCATTGATCAGTGGAACATGTATATTATGTCTACTTGAGTCAGGTAAACTGTTTGTATAAATGTTTTTGTCTTTTTAAATTACATTAACAAAAATTTGGTCTACTATTCAATATTCAGATTCCATGAGAAATGTAATTAGTGATTTAATTGATGTGTGGCTGTGTTTTCTTTTTATAGAACAGAATTAATTACAAATTAATCATGAGTTATAACAAGAAAGTATCATATTTTTATAATCCTGACGTGGGAAACTTTCATTATGGACCTGGACATCCAATGAAACCGCACAGACTTTCAGTAATTCACAGTTTAGTGCTGAATTATGGGCTACATAAGAAAATGCAAATTTATCGTCCATACAGAGCTAGCACGCATGATATGTGTCGTTTCCACTCCGATGAGTATGTGGAGTTTTTGCAAAGGGTGACTCCTCAAAATCTGCAAGGTTACACAAAGTACCTGTCTCATTTCAATGTCGGTGATGATTGCCCAGTGTTTGAAGGTCTTTTTGATTTCTGCTCAATGTACACGGGAGCATCATTAGAAGGTACAGTTACTTTATCAATAATTTTTGCATACAAAATAAGAAAATTTTTATTATAAAATATTAACAATTATCATTGTAGGAGCCACAAAACTTAACAACAGAAGTTGTGATATAGCTATAAACTGGAGTGGTGGTTTACATCATGCTAAAAAATTTGAGGCATCTGGTTTCTGTTACATCAATGATATTGTTATTGCTATACTGGAATTACTGAAATATCATGCAAGAGTTCTTTACATTGACATTGATGTTCATCATGGTGATGGGGTGCAAGAAGCCTTTTATTTGACTGATCGTGTTATGACGGTGTCCTTTCATAAATATGGTAATTACTTCTTCCCAGGCACAGGGGACATGTATGAAATAGGCGCAGAAAGTGGTAGATTTTACTCAGTGAATGTACCTTTAAAAGAAGGCATTGATGATGCTTCTTATTTTCAAGTTTTTAAACCAACTATATCCAATGTTATGGAGTTCTTCCAACCTACTGCAATTGTACTTCAGTGTGGAGCAGATTCGTTAGCTAACGACAGATTAGGCTGTTTCAGTTTAAGTACTAAAGGACATGGAGAATGTGTGAGATTTGTTAGAGACTTAAATGTACCTTTACTAACAGTTGGTGGTGGAGGTTACACTTTAAGAAATGTAGCAAGATGTTGGACTTATGAAACTTCACTATTAGTTGACGAGCAAATTAGCAATGAACTGCCTCTTACAGAGTATCTTGAATACTTTGCACCTGACTTTACACTCCATCCTGAAGTAGTAACAAGACAGGATAATGCAAATAGCAAACAATATCTGGAAGCTATCACTAGACATGTTTACGATAATTTAAAAATGATACAGCATTCACCTAGTGTGCAGATGCAAGATGTCCCCTGTGACGTTTTACCTCCTGAAGAAGATAGGCAGCCTGATCCAGATCCTGATTCTAGGCAGAATCCTCAGGATCTTGACAAAATTGTTGAACCTGCCAGTGAGTATTACTCAGGTGACAAGGATCAGGACAAAATGGACACTGGAGATTCATAATATTATGTAACTCTTTTTGTGCATTGCATTGTAAAAATCATGATTATCTTTTAAGATAGAGAATATCATTAATATTGTGTTATAAATTTTTATCGTTTTTTTTTTTATTTGTCTATTTGGTATTGTATTGAGTTATTACTCACGACTTCAAAAACAAAAATAATGCTTTCACTTGATAGAACTATTGTATAGCAATTGTGATCTTAATAATTAAGAAATATTCTTATACCTATGCAACAAAAAGATAAATTTTATTTAGAAACATTTATAATTTTATCTGTATAAAAATTTATGTATGCAATAAAATTTATAAAGAAATTTTAGAAAATTAATGTTATTTCATTTAATTTATACCGTGAAAATCTTGAAAGAACATTAAATTTTATTTCTTTTTATACAATGGATTTAAGCAAAATTTATTTCTACTATAAAGATAGTTATTTTAATTTAGTAATGAATAAGCAAATGAATACACGAAATTGTTTGATAACTTTTCTTTATTAAAAATTAGGACGTGATAAAATTTTAGTAACACAATGTTTTTGAATGTTCGGATTAAGTGGAGTTAATTGAATACAGTTTTCGCGCAGACTGCATGATAAATATGCTAATAAAAGTGAAAGAGCAAATTGTAAATAGGAAACAAGGATTGGAGAGATATAACAAGTGATAAAATAAAGATTTATACACATTCTATTACAACTTCAATTCATTGTCAAAGTCACAATTCCCACATAAGATTTTGTAGAATATTGATACGAAAATACAGATATATGAAAGCGCATATCTAGCGTACTCTCGCCTTCTTAATATCAATAAGACTAATAGAAAACAGTTTTAGACGTCACAAGTAGTAAAAATTCATATATCTCTGATAAAAAATTTTGGACGTTATCATATAAAACTTTCTTGTTTAAAGATTCACATTATTCATAATTATTTACGAGTTACATACTGTAATAAACAGACGTGTGTAAAACAGCACCTTAAAATTTAAAAAAAAATTAGTTTCTCCATTAATATATAATAATAAAATCAACAGTCATTGGGAATAATATATAAATTTAATATATATACAAATTTAAAAATATTTTTCATAAGTTTCATCTCAGCCTGAATATTCAAAATCGTTTACTACTTGTTTAAAAAATAACTGATCTTTGCAAACGCTACTCCGTTAAAATAAGTTAAATTACTTTTTTGAAATCTTAAGATAGTAGGCTTTAAATTGAAAAAAAAAAAACTCAAATTTAGGCAAATTATTTGGAAAGCAAGAAAAAACATCAAACCGTATCTAAGTTATCGGAAAATCAGTCCGAGGTGTATATTAAGTGATTAAAATTTTCGTTTGTTTTGAAAAGCATGATGGACATTTATTTCTACGCCACCAGGGCGAAGCAGCAACAAGGGTGAGAGATGCTATACGCACGTACAATGGTGAAAAAAAAATTAATCAATGCGAATAATAATCGTAAACGCGTGTATCTCTGCTTTTGGGACTATCATTGCTATATCACAGAGAACTTAGCTTAAGCCGTTGCTTATTGATCCTTATTAGAATATTCTGCACAAATGATACAATAAATTAGGAATTCTTAAAATTAAATGCACTTCTCAAACATTCTTTCACGGACACGCGAAACTTTCTCTCATATACAAATGTAACATGTACGCGGTGTATGTGTGGTGTGTGTAACTTAAAGAAAAAAAGATTAATACGAGTAAGAAAAGAAATACTAACGGTATGCTGTGTAACGTGCAGCACAACTCACGACTCTTCATCGTATCAATTCACTTGCTAGCAGTTAATTCTACATTCGGCAATTTTATAGAAAAGAGCTTTTTTTTTTATATTATATATACGATGACTCGCAAACTATGCATAATCTCTTAACTACTATTATATAAATGGTCAAACGTTTTGCAGTTACTTTTTTTACTTTCACAACATTTATATATAAAAAAAAAACATATACTGTATGAATATTTTTCAGTCTCATTATGTTAATTGAAGGAATCGTACGTCGCCACGCCCTAAATTCACATTCGCATTTCTTGAAGCGTCGAATAAAGAGATTTCTTGCTAATGCAAAATATTATAAAAAATAAAGGGCTCAAGAAGCGTTCTTCCAAGTTTATTTCGTCGGACGAAAATATATATATGTGTATATTTGAGCCCCGTGTCTATTTAACTCTTCGCAAACAATTATTACATATACTACTTTCTTTTTTCGAGGACTTTCGAGGAAGCTGCTCTTCAATTCTCTCAGAAGTAAGATTATCTTCCCCTGGTATTTAGTTGACTAGATGACGTTGCTATTCCTCGTTGTCAAGTTCATTTGAACGTAAGCAAGAAAGAGAAAGTAAAGTAACGATAAACAGCAAGCTCCTTAAGCAAAATTCATTTTTCAAGCTTCCTGTTGGTTTTAAATCAGGTCTCGAAGTGCTTGTAGATACTCGTCACGTAGGTCATGACTTGTTGCCAATCAGGTCTCTCGAGTTGACACATATCTCCAATATTCTATTGATTCATGAAAAAATAAACAAATAAAACATATATAAAAAGTTTTCACAAAATTCTTTTAAACAAAAGTTAAGTGTAATATTTTTGTTAACAAATTTTATTGTCTACTTCTGTCTACGTACCAGAGTTGTTTGTATGCCTACGCTTTCGGCAGCAGAAAATGCTAGCGCGAAGTTTCGCCTCTTTTCGTTGGGCGTGAGCGAGTCGTATGGAATTTTGTCTGGCAGATACGTATGTAGAATTGCACAGAGCGCGAGGCCATCGTTCCACGAGCTGCTGAAATTGGTGATGTCGATGTTCCGGTAGCCGATCGTTTTGTTCTGGCACCACTTGAGCAGGGCGTTACGTCTTGAGCCGCCATTTTTCACCAGGCCGCAAAGTGGGTCCTTACGCTCCGACAAATCGGTCACGCTGTTGCGCCTCACGAAGTCCATCGCCTTCACATTCAGAGCTGCTGTATCCAAAAGTTGACCTGAGCTCAGAACACTTGGTACTGTGGTTTTCGTTTCCACTGTAGGAGAAATAAGGCATTATTTACTCTAACGTTCGCTTTAGAAAATAACATCTTTTTATTTATATAGCAACGATGGCTTAAAAAATTATTTATTCTTTTTATGACAAACATTTACTTTAGAAAATAAAATGACTTCTTTAGAAAAGAAAAACTTTTACCTGAAAACGTTTTTTTCGTATTGGTTGTTTGAGTTTTGTTGTTGTTGTTCGTAGAATTCGACGTACATATGAGATTGTTAATTTGTTGGTCTCTAAGAGGAGTTTTCAAAGATATGACATCATTAGCGCCTATAGAGTTTAGAGATGAAGTTGAGCTGCTTCGACTTCCAGGTCCTAAGAAGAAAAACAATATTAGCTTTTTGTTTATATAGTATTTTTAATATTAATTTTAAAGTATAAAACTAACCCGCTTTAGCTTGTTTGGTAGCATTTTCGATGCTTTCAATGAGACACTTAACGGAAAGTCTTGAGTCTTGCCGTGTGATGTTGGCCTTGCGACGAGCTGCCATTTCATTTTGAACACTATGTAATACCGATTGCTGCGTATCGGTCGGTGAGGAGGCGATCCTCGATGCCGGAGGATTTTTCTGAGTTGCTGAAAAATAAAAAAAGTTTTCATTAAATTCTACTTTGTCGAAATTGCTTCGTAATGAAAAGATGCCAAGCAAAAAGCAAAAAAAATCAAGGTGTATTAATTTGAACACAAAAAGAAAACGGTGAAAAAAAAAATTGTAAAAACGATTAATATTAACATGTTAGGATGTTCGTTCTTTTTACAATCACTAATTGTTTTATACTTTTCATACATGTGATTTACAATGATGAGTCAATAACCAATTAAATATGTATACATAGTTTTCTAGCAAACATAGATAACATTTATTTTTTTATCTTGCTTTAATTTAAATGTTTACAAAAAAGTGAATTTTATTGCCATTGCATTATAGTTTTTCTAAATCACAATATTTATCTATATCTGCTCGCAAATAATACCACACTGATGTACCAAATTCAGGGTAACATAAAAAAGCAATCCATAAAATGCCGAAATATATTTCCCTTTACAATGTACAAGAAAAAGCTTCATAAATGGAGTTCCACAGCATGAATAAATCGATAGCGAAAAAATCCAATCAAAGTCACACTGATTATTTGGATTAATGATGCAATATAAAAAGATAAACAGTATAGGGTGTGTACGAGTTATTTAGGGGTAGACGAGGGCACCACTTCAGAATGTCATTGGATGGTTGATCGAAAAACCAAAAAACACACATAAGTAGAAAAAAAGAGTACGCAGAAGCCCAGAAGATTTGAGATCTTTGTGAATTGGACAGTCACAGGGTATGAATTCTGCTTTGGAGTATCCTTGGCCGATCTCAGGCATTTTTTTTTATCAACTTTGAGTTTTGATTTTTCGACTTACTACCGATCAAGCGTCGTGGCATGGGCTTGGGTTTCACAGTGACTGCGTCTTCGAAATTCCCTGCGTAACGCTTTCGTGCGATCGTGGGGCTCGTTTGCCTTGTCGCAGTGCTTTCATCCTTTAGCCTCAGCGATGGCAAATCCTCGAATTTTTGACGAATCGTTGAGACCAGCTTCGGCGCTGTGGGAAATCTCAAGGACGCACTGGGACCAAGATCCAACGAGTTCCGTGTGAACGAGCGCCTACTGTTCAAGTTTTTTTATGTAGTTACTGATTTTCTAACTTTATTTAAAATTTTTATGCTCCTTGAAAATGTTATGAAAATTTCGTTTAACCCTTTCGGTCATATATCGTTTACAGTGAAAAAAAAAGATTTGATTTTTTTCTTTCTTAATTCTGTGAAAACTTTTACAATTTACTAAACAATGAGCCTCAAATTTGGTGCAATTACTGGTGCACTTTATACAGAATAATGAATGTTACTAAACTCGATGTGTTACAATATTGTTTTTTAACACAAAATAACTTTACAGAAATCATACATTAAAAAAATTGTGTAAGAAGTAATGAAAATTCAATTCCTTGATTACATTAATTAAAAAATGTCGGTTGAGTAAAGTTGTTCTCTAGGTTTTTTGAAGATTTTTTAAAAAAAAAAAATCATAAACCATGATCAAAAGGGTTACTGGATGAACAAGAAGTGGCTAGTCTTGATGTGATTACACACATAAAGAGCATAAAAATTTTGAAATAAAATTGAAAATCAATAATAAAAATGTATTCGGTACCTTGCAAATGATGAATTTGCAGGCTGAGATTCATGGACCGAATTTCTGAGAAAATTCGATCTTGATAACTGTAAACACTCTGTAAGTGGTCTTTTAATTTTCTTTTCCGCTAAACTGTCTTCCGCAATCGATTCAGTTTTCAATTTTCTTAATTCGACTCTACTAGTGTACGTCTTGTCAGGTACTTCAACTTTTGACAGATCATTTTTTGCTAGTGAATCTCTTAAATATGGTCGCCGTAATGTAACTGTACTTAAGTCATCATCAAGAACTACTTCTTTAACGTTACTCTTTTGTATTTTAGTCTTTGGTTCTGCAGTCGCATGAAAATCCACATTCTCATACGCTCTATTAGAATTTTCTCTTAACGACAATTTCCTTGATTCGCTAGATGAACTATTTAAATCTTTAGATTTATCTTCAGAATTTCTTCGAAGTGACCTTTTAGTTATTTCAATGTCTTTTTTCAAAGGCGTATCGCATATAGTTACGCGTTCCCTAACTGTCGGCTTTTCCGTAACATTCGAAACGTCTGTCAAACTCTTTGTCTTGTCTTTCTCCTCTAAACTCCTTCGCAAAGCTTTGGTCATTTCAGGATCTACTTTGAATGTCAAATCGTCCATGGAGTTTTCGTATTTAGTAAAAACGTAATTATTAGGAACGAAAAATCGACTGTTCGATACATTGATACTGTAAATGTCTTGACCAGCATTTTGAATTCCTGTAATTTTATCCAACAGTTTAGTTTGTGAATCGACTGCAGAAGGAGTTTCTTTCACATTTGTATGTGTTGTCTTGCACGAATCTACCTCCTCAAAGCTGATTTTTGACTTGCTCGTTATCAAATCATGCGTTTTCTCGTTGGAAGATTTTGGCGTTGTGTCTACGATCTTTGGCGTTAATTTTTCTTTTGATGGTTGTAAAGCGACGTGTGATTGTTTGTCCGATGCTTCAATTATTACACATTTTGAGATTTTACTTGGACTGATACTTAAATTATGAGATTGACCATTACAAAGTTTAGGAGTTGAATCAACGATCTTTGGTACGAAATTCTCTTTGGGAGACGAGAGGCTCGACGAAGTCGAGAGTCTATTTAATGCTATATCGTCTAAAGGAAAATTAATACTATCCGTTTTTTTATCAGTACGCGTGGGTTCAATAGCAGCATCAGATTTCGAGCTCAAATCTGCGGGTTCACTAACGTCGAACCAAACACTATTTCCTTGTTCAATATTTATGCAATTTTTTAATATACTTTTTGTCCTTTCAACGTGATTTTTCAAGATGCTCTTTGTTCTTGGTTTGTCACTTTTCACTATAACTTTCTTTGGTTCGAAACGTTTCTTAACGATAGTACGTCCACGTTTTAAGACTGCGCTCCTTGGTTTCGAGACGTCATCGCCTAATGTGCAATTAAAATTAAACGTAATGAACAAAAAATAGTTTACCATGCAAAACGATGATGAATATTGTGAACAAAAAAAAAAAAGATTACGTACAATTCTAAATATTCGAAATATTGAAAAAGCACTTATTCCAAAATTTTTCTACGATCTCTACACATTAAACAGATACTTCACAATTTACTTTCTTCAACATTTCGAAACAAAAATAATTTACAATTATATCTACAGAAATGCCTGCGCAGTGTCAAAAATATTCTTACTCATATTGTTGAGCTTATCAAGCTGTGCCTCCAGTGCCCTGAGCTTGTCCCTCTGAGCTTTGTTCTCGAGAACGACCCGCTCGAGCTCGCTCTGGGCCTCGGTCTTAAAGTCGTTGGCGACGCGAACAGTCATGAGGAGATCCGTCTGGAACTGCTGCCACTCGGCGCTCTCCTCCTGCCGTAGTCGCCGCTCATCCGCGAGAGCGCACTCGAGCTCGTACTGACGGCTCTGGGCCTCGCGCTCGCGCCGCTGCAGCTCGCTCAGTACCGCCTTCATCTCGCGCTTATCCTCGAGGTGACGCTGACACTGGGACTGCAACTCGGCCAGGGAGTCGCGCACAAGCTGCAGCTCTGCGTTTACCGACACCCGCTCTTCCTTCAGCTGCGACAACCTGTACTCGAGGTCCTCAATTGCCGATTTGGCGTTGTTTCGAGCGACCTGAAATTTAGCATATACATTATAATCAAGTAAACGCTTTGGTAACTCAAATTAAAATTAAAAATAAAGTATATGTATATTGAATTCTAAAGTTGAAGTTTGAAGCAGTTAATAAAAGTATAGAAAATAAAAATGTACTTTGCTGTTGTGCAAGTGACCATTTGACGACATTCCCCAGTGGAAATTACTAACTTTCATGATGATTTGGCAGTACAATCTCTTTGGAGTACACGTACGAAATGCCAATCGAACAACAATTGTAAGAAAACAGCAATGTAGCTGAATGTATCATTGAATATAATTTTACTTTGCAAAAAAATTCGCTTGCAGGAACTATAACGTTACTAACGGTCTTACATCAGCATTTAATTTTTTGATGCGCACAGCAATCGACGATACCGGGAATCGACTTACCGGTCGCACATGGGATCAAATGTGTTCTGCACTATACGTTACTTCGTATTGATTTAAAATTTTTTAATAAAATTTTTCAATAATCCTACTTTTTTTAAATTTATTAATTTGTAATAATACAACAATTTTTAATCAATTTTAAGACACTGTCATACTAATCTTTATTTAGAAATGAATTGAATTTAGGTTTTTAAAAAATTAAGCAGAAAAAAAGATCGTTCCATTTTATTAAAAAATCATTTCTTAATCCTTGATCATGAAAGATCTGAGTCTTCATTTCCTTGGAACTATAATTGCAAGAAGTACATCAAAGGTTTGGTTTACTTCTCCTTGAATGAAGAAAAGCACCTACACCTACGTACCTTGAATTCTTCTTGCAGCTGGGAGTACTGATCGCGGAGCCTGTCGTGGTCGCAGTGCGACCTCGCGAGCTGCTCCTGCAGCGCAGCCGCTTGTGTCTCGAGGGTATCCTTCTCGCGGCGCGCCGCGTCGAGCATCTCGTCGGCCTCGCTCTTGCTCTCCAGCTGGCGCGACTGCTCGAGCTCCTCGATCTTGGCGCGCGCGTTCTCCAGCAGCGTGGCAAGTCTGCTGATCTCGATGCTGCGATTCGCGCCCTCCTGCTTCGACTCGGCGAGCTCCAGGTCGAGGAGCTTTCGCTCGACGTTGGCTGCGTCGATCGTCGACTCGAGGAAGTGCACGCGCTTTGTGAGCCGTTCGACTTCGCTCGAACTCGCGTCTGCTTTTGCGCGAAGCGCGTTCAGCTCCGACGTCAGCTCCTCTTGCTTTTGCAACAGACTCTCACGCTCCTCCTGGGCACTCTGGATAAAAGAAACATGAATGAATAAAACTCGACCTAATGTCATTGTAGGCTCTCTTTATAAAAATTAATTACAGATAATAAGCAATTAAAATCCAAGTATTATACCTTTAATAAATCTACAAGTTTTTGTTCCCTTTCAGTGTTATAACCTTTTGACTCTTGCAGTTGCTCATCGCGTAGAAGCAGACCCTGCAATGTGTCAACTTTTGATCGAGAATCTTCCAGCTTTTCTGTCTGTCTACAAAGAGATTCCAGTAGTACACCTTTTTCCTCAGCAAGCCTTTCATTATCTGCTTGAAGCTCTGTTAACTGTGCCTAAAGATAAATGTAAAACTTTAATGGAAATACACAATTTATTTGTAATATTTTTTTTTTAAGTGCACACAATTCAACAGATGTATATTGTAATAAATCTACTAGCTATAAATTCCAGCATATGTTATAACATATGACTAAGTAATTTTTGAATAATGAGTCTGACATCACAAGCATATTGATAAGGTAAATGCACTACACACTGTGTTATTTACAAACTAGATAATAACTTGTTTTCAACAACAATTATCATATAAATTTTATTTAATATTTAGCTCTAAACTTCTAGAAAAAAATAACAAAAAAACTAAAGTAGTTACTTGTAAATCGCTGAGCTCTTGTATAGTAGCTTGCAGTTCTTCATTTGTGGAGTAATGTGTCTCCTCCATTTGTAGAATTCTGTCTTGCAAACAGGCGACTGATACTTCTGAGCTGGAGGACCGTTTATCCCACTCAGGTGTAGAACTCCTGGCATTTTCTTGTGTCATATTACCAGGTCCGGCGCAGCTATCCTCTTGCAGTACTGCAATGGAAGCTGGCGCCGAATTGTGCAGTCGTGATGCATCTAGAAGCTGTTGCTTTTCTGAATCCGACAGAGGTGAATGGACAACATCACGAAGTCTGCTGCGCAAAGCCTCATTTTCTTTGGCAAGACGCTCCAGTTCTAAGCTATGGAGTTCCTGAAATTATTGAGAAACAAACAGTACGTCAGTATAATGAAAACAAGTATAAAAATAAATTCATATAAAAATTTATAGATTCTCTTATTAAACGAAAATAGATTTGATAGCATTTAACTATCAAGCAGAAAAAAAAAAAGGAAATTGTTTTCTCGTATTCAATTCTGAAAGTATACAGTTATAATTGGTGGTACACGAGTTATTGTATTATAAGCAGTATAGGTTAGCTTGTATTTACACACAGTTGCTTAATTTTCCAGCGATATTCAAATCAAACAACAATAAATCATAACCAGAGCATGGCAATCCTATCGATCCTAATCAATCGGTTGTGAAATCAGTCAATAAAAGCGATAACAAAATCTCCATCTCCATTCTGACATCTTTATTTAACCGAAGCAAGTGTAAGATGCGCTCCAATGGTTCTTATCAAAAGCAAATAACTCCGAAAGAAAGCAAACACTCTTAAACTGGCACTCAAATCCCTACACCTTCCACACAGACTGGTTCACCTGGTCACACCTCAACTTCTCCACAATCCAGGTAGCACTGTTAAAAAAAAAAAAAAAAAAAAAAAGAAAGAAAAAGTAACAGGAAAACTTACTATCCCCAGTCAAAAAAAAAACCTAACTCCGCGACATGAAAACCTTTCGCCGCAAGCCTCTCAGCGTATATAATAAGCGACGCAAGCGAGGGGCCACGCACTCAAGCAACAAACCGTGTGCGCCCGTATTATTGTTTACGCTCCAAAACGGTGAGCCTCTCTCTCTCTCTCTCTCTCTCTCTCTGCCTCTCTTCCTCGCTCGCTCACTCTTTCAGGAAAAATCGCTCGCGGCAGCGCTGAAAACTTATGTAATTAAGGCGCACGGCTGGAGGAGTCGCTGGAAGACACGCAAACAGACCTCAGGATTATCCATGCAAATCGGACTCCGGGCGGAGGTTCGCCGCTCCCTCTCTCTCTCTCTCTCTCTCTCTCTCTCGGGTGTGCCGAGACAGACTCGGGCGCAGCACGCGGTGTGCCGCGAGCCCGGAGAGCCGTCGGTGCAGGTGTGGGGCACCGCGCGGAGGTACCTACACAGCGCGACACGCGAAAATAAAAAAGGCGGCTCGCGCGCGAAAGACCGTCTTCAAGGTTATGTAACGCTCGCGACGGCCCCCTCCGTCCCTCCTCCTCCTCCTCCTCCTGCTGCTGCTGCTGCTACTCGCGGTTATTATATTCGCGCCCGTCCCCCACACGCACACTTGTAACTGTCGCGCCTGGAGAGGACAGGCGCGCACCACACTCTGCACTCTCTCTCTCTCTCTCTCTTGTTTTTCCTCCCGTTTTTTATTTAAGTATTCAATTTATTTTATTAATTATTTATATTTAAAAATTTGTTTATCCGGGCAACGCGGCCGCCGGAGTGCGTGTACGCTCGGCGCGGCTCGTACCGTCGGGGACAGCGGCGGCTGCCTAATCATACTATCCGGACGCTCCTCGGCACTGATCCTCCTCGCTGCACTCGCTCCTATTTCTCCGTCTCTCCACGCGCGCGTCTCGCGCGCGCGCACACACACACACACACATACGGCACACGCTCGCGCCGAGACGGGGGGGAATTTCATGCCGCGGCGCTTCGATAGGTATACCTACGCTCTCTCTTTCTCTCTCGCGCGTGCATACCTCTCTCTTTCTCTCTTTCATTCCACGACTGCGTCTCTCTCTCTCTCTCTCCCGCTCCTTTTTTTCCTCGATTTTTCGAGGAGGGAATATGTGTACATATATATGTGTATATATATGTATGTACAGGGAGGGAGAGAGAGAAAGCCTTTTATTTTTCTTCCTGTCTTTTATTAGCCCGCGAGGCTCTCTCTGCGTGCGTGCGGCGGCGCGCCGATGGCTGCTCCTTTTTAAGGAGCCGTTTTTCCTACGCGTCGCGGCGACCCCAGGTGTTTGCTCGGGAAATATTGGGAGAGACGCGCGGGAATGTTGATGGCGAGAGAGCGGCCGGACTCGTCGACATGCTAATCGGGACGCCGGTTTTTTTTCTTTTCTTTTTTTTTTTTTTTTTTTTTTTTTTTATTTCTTCTTATCCTGGCCGGTTGGGAGGAAGAGAGAGAGAGAGAGAGAGAGAGAGAGGGGGGCACTCGATGGGAAATTAATCGCGGCGTTAGAGTCGATAAACAAACGATGATTTATTTAAGGGGATTAAGGAATTGTATTTTGGCGCTTGACAAGTGGATTTGTTATAATTTAATGGTTGATTAAAAAAAGAAAAGAGAGAGATCGACGAGTAAAAACAGGATTAGAAAAAATGTTTACTCGATATCGGCGTAGTTTTCTGAAGCAATGAAGAGAAAACGCAATTTCTTTATTTAGTTAATTTTTAAATATTAGTACACACATCTGTTGTATTTTATTATTGTTCATTCAATTGCAAATGGAGAATAGTAAGTAAAGTGTTTAATAAATTGAACCTATTTTTAACGGAGTGCCATTATAATGAATTAAACAAGCTTATCTGAACCAAAATAAAAATAGAAGAAATAAAAGTACTATCATATTTAAAAAATAAAAATAAAAATAGAAACAATAAGCAATAAAAATTGTTTTATAGTGGCTGTATAAAAAATTTTAATTGCCAAATGAATATTAATCTATCATATAGAGAAGCATTAACTACCATTAAGAAAATACGTAAGAATTTGATTATTACAAGTAATATGTTAGTTGTTATATTGAAAAAATTTAATAAAACTTTTGAATATTAAAAATTAACTGACATTGCTATCAACCGTACAAATAATTTATAAGAATATTCATTCTTTACCTCGATAAGAATATTTATGCCTTATACACATTTGTAAAAGAATGCTTACATTATTATTATTTTTAGTAACGCAGAAGAATAATAAGTGTAATTTTAGTATTTAAGTTAATTTATAAATATAATTTATTTACAAGTATTCTTACAAAAAAATTGTTATTTGTTATTTATTTATTTAACCAGCGATTTGCAAAAGTAAAATTAAATAGTTGTAACGCACCAGAACTATAACGGTCACGTGCTTTTACAACGATATAATTTAACTTCTGTAAATCAGTAGTTTAATAAATAAATAAATAAATAAATAAATAAATAAACAAATTTCTTTTCTTCTCGCAATATCGCTGCAACTAAAATTTTTATCCTCGACTTGCGAATGCATTTATTTATAAATTGACGCTTCGGCGGATGTTTCCCGGTGCATCGGCACTTGATTCGATTAGAATAATGGGCCGAAAATACTCGGGAAGATTAGCTGGATGTGTCGCGTTTAAAATAGCGCGAAAGCCACCCAAACCCGATGTCTCCGTTTATAGATCTTTCTATACTTTGCCTGA
Organism: Sycophila texana; assembly: GCA_035582955.1. Taxonomy (NCBI): domain Eukaryota; kingdom Metazoa; phylum Arthropoda; class Insecta; order Hymenoptera; family Eurytomidae; genus Sycophila; species Sycophila texana. The sequence goes on from JAWWEN010000002.1 coordinate 764,501, forward strand.
CTTTTTTAAATGACTTTTTTTCTTTTTCTTTTTCTTTTTTTTTCTTTGTGTACTTTACTGCGCTCGCGTATACCTTTTATTGGGCCCTTCTGGGCTTTTAAGTCTGCGCCTCTTTTCGAGTGTTTATTTAGAAAACACACGCGAATGATAAAGTTTAAGAGGTTTCGCGGAAATATTAATTGAATATGCGGGATGAAAGATTATTTTAAATTGTTTTAAGTGGAGCGTGCATTCCCAAAAACCTATAATTATATCGTTACTTGACCTTTTCACTTAACTTTCATGTTTAAATAAAAAAAAATATCGTGCTCGCTTTTTACGTATTTATATAACAATGTGGAATTTTGATGTGCTACGTATGGTTTTTCGAAGTTTAAAATTGAAAATTTTATAAAAGAATTCTTCTGTATAAATTCTAATAAATATATCATTGCTATTTATATGTCAAATCAATTTATAGTACCGACTGATATGTTTGCAATACGAAAAAAAAATCGAGATTATGAACTTAAATACTAATTGACGTAATTTGAATGATAACGTCAATCTATAAAGTAATATTTACTTAACAATTTTATCGAGGCAACGCTGTAACTGATGTAAGTTATTTAAATTTTAGACGCATTTTAGACTCCCATTAAAAAACATACATTTCATTCATTAAAAAAGATTAAGAGAATATATAATAATATTTGACATTTCACGCAATTAATAATCACTTAACATTTTCTTAAATCTAAGCAGAGTAAATCTTGATGCGCAAATCAGCTCTTACTAATCATTCAATACAATTAAAATTGTAAAAGATTGTATATCTTTTAAATTTTCAATTTACAAGCCCGACCCGCTTACATTCCACGAAAACATTAATAATTAATCCCCCCGATTATCTCGAATTTAACGTATTTTTTTTATGATCAACGTTTATCTCGACAATACCATATAAGCATTACATAAAGCCTTAAAAAAAAAAGAAAATAAACGTTAAAAACCCGTCCCTCTTCTAATCTTTTATTGCCCACGAATTTTCACAACTCGTCGCTCGTCATTCAAGTATTTGAACATCATCTCTAACAACTCTCCTCGTAAACCTTATCAAAGCTAATTAGAAATACACTGGCGAAATCTTTTTCCAAGCATCAAAAGAGAAACGCCTTGAAACAATAATAAAAAATATTCCAATCTCTCAATGAAAATGAAACATCGAACGCAAGCAAAGCGCGCGGCGCTATATTTATGCGCTCGCGATGGGCGGGTAATTAATTGGTCAATCCACAATGACAATAATTGTTAGACAGTTACCCCTTTATCGTCTTTCCATCATGTAGTTGTTGTCACTACTTGGCGCCGGCCATTCGGTCGCCTTTTTTTTCCGATCGCGTGTGCGCACCGCGCGGCGATCGATTGTCGCGTTGCGCAACGACTTCGCGCAGGGCGACCTTTTGCTTCCTTTATTTCTTTCTTTTTTAATCGAATTATTACAGTTAATTATGCGATTAGATCGACGCGCTCGGTAAATTTATTTTTTTCGGCCTCTTCGCCGCGGTGAAAGAAAGCGCCGACGGAGAGGGGAAATTTCACCGACGCTCGCTGCGGCGTGACGCTCGGTAATTAAGAAAAAAATGAAGCTAACTACCAGCGAATTTGTTGCATTTCATGGATTTTTAGAAACTTTCGTGCACGCGCAGCGCACTCGCGTGTTCTTAATTATTATCCTTTTTCTCGCTCTGCGGGATTAAAGCGCATTTTCCTTTCGCATTTCGTATACGGTGAATGTCACACGTTCGGCTGTCGATCGGCGTTTATTAATGTATGTGCATAAAATTGTGATAAATAAATTGTAAGCTTTTGTTAGTTTAGCTCGTGTGCAATGTTGTATCAAATAAATTTTCGTGTTGCATTTTATATTTGAGTGAGAGAGAGAGAGAGAGAGAGAGAGAGAGAGAGAGAGAGAAAAAAAGATAATATTTACCGTCATAATGGACATGTCACATTATAATTTCAATGAAGCAGAATCGAACGAGTTGAAAGACACTCGGAATTAGTTTCTATTGACGATTTATTAGTTCGCGGAACGATTCGTTTTGAAATTGCAAATTAACGCCTTATTTATGCGGTCAATAAAATGTACCATTAATCGTATTTTCTATAACTTCTCGATGACCCTCACTTCAGTGTTCCTAGGCTGTAGATACTTTTTTATTTTTTCAATAAACGTTTTTTATTTGAAAATCTTTTATTTTTCTTAACACGCTTGAATAACGATTTACTAAATATAACGTTTAATATATAAGATTTAACGGTTTCATTTATAAGGAGCGCCTAAAAATTGATTAAATAAAACGATAAATAACTTTTGCGAACAATAATTATTGAAACGGACGGAAGAATAAATTTTATTTGCTTGATATAAACTAATAATTATTTCCTGTTTATCATTGTGCAACGAATAATGGCCAGAAGCGTTCGGTTTCAAAATAGTATCTTAGCAAATAACACATTTAGAATAAACTATAGAGCTTTTATATTTCTAAAATTATCAACTTTTTATATAAAAAGAGAAACATTAGAGGAGGAAGTTATGACAGCTATAAAATATGTTATTTTTGAAATTCTGTTTTTGTTCAACCAAATATTTGGTGTTTGTTCAATTTTCTAAAATCGTATATTAACAAAAAAATTCGCTTAAATAGTCAGAATAATAATAGAATAAAACATTTAAGAAATAATATAATTTAAATTAATAATGTCATAAAAAAATTATGAAAGTGTATACACACTAATATAATGACCAAAACGACACTAGTCTATTCATTTAAAACAGCAATAAAACAATTAAAATTACTATACAATTACAATTGATAATTAAATTGAAAATATTTAAAAAGTGTATACACTAGTAACGACCAAAACGACACTATTCTATTCAATTAAAACAGCAATAAACCAATAAAAATTACTATATAATTACAATTAATAATTTCATAAAAAAAAACATTAAAAAAGTGTATACACCAATAGTGATCAAAGCGGCATAATTCTGTTCATTTAAAACACAAGTAATATAATTAAAAAATTACATATATTATTTCTTAAAATAAACATTCTGGTTTAAAAAGAAAGCAATCTACTCGCGTAAATTCAGCAAAAAAAACGAGCAACAAACACCGTGAAGCTATAGCAAGCAGCGTATAGAAAAACCTGGCTAACTTAATCCACCAATCGTTGACCCCGCGGCTCACATACGATCCGCCGTCGAGCGCGAGTCAAAAAGCCGATCGAACAATAGCCTTTCGCGAGCTTTTAACGCGAAAAGTCAACGCGCACACGCACACTCGGGGCTCCACTCTACCCACGGCTCGAGTGCGACGGAGAGGACGATATCGGCCGGAGGAGGCGCGCGCGCTTATACTGGCACTCGAGCGTCGACAGCGTTGCTACTGGTCTCCGGAGCAGCTCGAGTGGCCGGCTCTCTCCTCTCTCTCCTCGCGCCCGCGCTTTTTCGCGCGCGCGGCAGATGTGCCCGGCGCGAGCGCTATATGCGCCACGTGTTTTTCCCCGGATTCTCGCGCGCCGACGGCGCAGCCGCGCTGTCACTCCACGGCGGAGCCCGAGAGGGGCGAGCACCGCACTCGCGGAGCCTTTTTTTGCGAGCCTCCCTAATAGCCCGTGAGATATTGAAAAATCGCGGGACGCTGCTGCTGCGCGGAGTTTAGAGACGCGCGAGGCTTGAGAACAGGGGAGTGCGCAAGGCTTCCTGCGATCTTTCGACGCTGCTATATACTCTGCGAGGGATATACAGAACTTCTTTTTTTTCCTTTGTGCGTCGATTCGATGGTTTTTGAGAATAGTTTGCGGTTTCATGGATTTTTAGGCAGATCTGCAGTGCAGAGAAAAATTCTCTACTAAAAATTGCAATAGTTAAATTGTAATGGCTTGAAATTATTGGAAAATATAAAGAAATATAACTCTGGAACTCTCCTATCAGACCATTTAAAAATTCTCGTAAATCGTTCATATGTAGATTTTAAGTTAATTTTAAGTTTATATTAGGTTTAGTTTATTGCTACCTTTAATTGTTTCATCTTTAAGCTTAAGTACTAAGACTATAAGACTAAGAAGGAATTAGAATCGTTTGAACATTGAACTTTAATAGTTTACATGAAATTAAAACTTACTTATAAGAGACAATTGATTGAAATTGAATTTTATTAAATTTTATTAATAAATGACATTTTATTGAAGTATTATTAATTGTATTTCAATAAATGAAATTTTTCGTATTAAAAGGAGTTAATTAGTCATGTTTATGAAAATAAAATAAAACAAAATAAAAATGCAAATTACAAGAGCTGTAGAAAAAAAAAATTAGAATTACAATAAATTTTACTTAAGAAACTGTTGCAATTTTTAATAGACGTTTCTCTTTCTTATGATAATACAGTCGTGAATGAGCTTTTGCTGTTCAAGTTCCATTGAACTGAATTTAAATCCATATCATATCGTACATATAATAGGCATACTCGTACGTTACATTTGATATCAAATTGGACTATAAACCTAATTAAACATTAATTTTATCGATAAATAAAATCGTTGTATAAATATTTATGCGAAAGAGAATCAAAATAACAAGTGCCTGTATAAGGAGCGTACTTATTAATGTAAGCAAGTAAATTTGATTTTTAAAATTAACAGCATTTAACAATGACCTCATTTGCAGTAACTGTCAGTGTTTATTACAAGAGGCGGCGGTGGAGGGAAGAAAAAACACAGAGGAGAGAGCGTAACGAGGCTAATGTATGAAAAAGCGGAACTCAGAAAAGGCTTTGGCGCGGAAAAATCGAGAGCGCGATGTGTGCAGATATGTAGGCATAAACGGAGATATACTTGTGCACAGCTGACGACGGGCACTGGGGCGCGGAAGAAAAAAAAAACACCAATGGTTTCCATCTTGACGCATCGTGCAACTGGACTATGAAAAGCTTTTTGTTGCTAATAATACATTAGTCACTTCTCGTATCGCGCGATGATATAAAAATTAATATACATTCGTTAATTATTTTGAGATAGAACGCTCGACTCTTGAAACAGTGTCAATGCATTTAGATTGATAATTAATAGCGGACTGATTTGGCGTAGTTGGCTTTGAAAGCTATACATAAAATACTGCCTTTGCCGAAGCGAGTCCCCGAGTAATTTTATTGAAAGCTTCTAAAAATACAAATACTTTGACGTTTTAAACGGTGAGGATCTAAGTGGAAGAAAGAGAGTCGATGCAAAAGAGCATCTTATTTTAACTCTAAAAATGTATGCTGCGGATTGGAACAATTCTGTGCTCGACAAGCTCGTCTGTCGTCTTTTAAGTGAATGAGAGACTAGACGCTGAAGTATGTTGTACTCGAAATGCTTCGAAAATTTTCGCAGTGTACTTTTTTCAAGCGACTATTCAAAGCGAATACAATAAATTTTTTGTAAGCTTGATATGTAAAGTGTTAATATTTATCGATTGCAACAAAAATAAAGTTAAATAAAAGTTACATTTACATTATCTAAAAATTGAATGTGGTATAAACAATTTTATCTTAAAATTGATAACTTTAATTTAATTAAATCAAAATAAATTTCTTTTAGAGATTCACTTACAATTTGCCAGTTATTAAAGATTGCGTGAAATCAAATAATTAGCATGAAACTTCGCTACCACACCTACATCTCCCTATTAGCACTTGCAACCAAGGAAACTCCAATGAAAATGATACTGCACGCACTCACTTCACATCCAACGATTTTCAATGCGAGCCACAATCGCCGTTAAATCGCGCGTAATAAATGCCAAATCCCTTTTCGAACAATCCATTCATTTCCCTATGCGGAAGAGAAGATAAAGAAAAAAACTCCGGGGCGAATAGCAAAAAGACCACCACTATCTAATTTCGAACTCGACACAAAAGCTCCGAGGGCATCGCACACGTAGTCGCGCAAAACAAACGGCTCGTTTATTCCGCCGTAAATATCAATTATTTTCCCGGCGGCTTGAAGGAAAGAGAGAGATAGAGAGAAAGAGGGCGAGAGACGGTCCCGCGACAGCGAATTTCACTTTTCGAGAGGAATTCGCACGCACTGCCGCCTCGGCGGCGCAACAAACGTTATAATAAGCACCGAGGCGGACTCTCGGCCGAAGAACCGTTTTCCCTCCGATTATCATTTTATGCATGCGCCGCCTCGCGGACTTCAAGGGTTTCGTCCGATTTTGCACTCCAGTTTTTTACGGCTTCTCTCTGTTCAGTGTCTTTCTCTCTTTCTTTTTCTCTCACGCTGTTATTTCTTTCTCTTTCTCCCTTTTTATTATAAAGAATCATTCTTTTGACAAAATTATACACGCGAGTTTGCGCGAAATGGAATTATTTCATCCGTCGCTGAGATTTGACGGCGAGTCGCGCGTGAGAGTTCTGCCGGTACGGTCGTGAACGTCGAGTCGTAGTGCAGTTTTATTAAAATATCTTAGCCTTTTTTTTTTTAATCTCGCCGCCTCGAAAATAATGAATAATTTATGCGCGGTTAAGTTTGCCAGTTTTATGCGCCGTTACAAATGTAACGGTTATTTAGTTGCTTTATTACAGATAAATTATCGCTCATTTTATGTTTATGACGCGCAACGTTGTTCAGCGCTGATTTAATAACAATGAACTCTGAAGTAAATGATAATCATTATATTTTGTTTGCACGTCCATCTTAGCCGAAGTATGCAAACATTTCTAACGTTTTGCCTATATCTTTCACGAAATCGGTTTTGCGGTACTCTTCAACATTTTCAATAATTTTTCATCGTTGCTATTATTTAAATCTTGGATCAAGATTAGCATTAATATGCGCAGAGAAATTTCTGATAAATATTACCATAAGACTAGTACAATAATCGGAAAGCAAAGTGATCAGCATTAAATAATTGCCTAGAGAATTTTTAATTTTTACTATGCTGCACGGTAATGCGCACTTAACATCTACAATCTTCAATCCCGGAATACCGTACAAGCGTGGTAATTTTTATCAAAGAATTTTCAATCTCATTCACAAAGAAACAGTGCATAATAAAGTATACATTATATTACAGTATATAATTTCCTTTTTATAATTTAAAACATTAGAGCAGCAATTTTCGTAACGGTTTTACCTTTTGCACAGATCACCTTAGCATTCTCTGAACTAAGTATTCACTCACAATGCCTCAACCCACACGCAAAAAGGCTCCTCTGCATAATAATTCAAAATAATAATAATTTGATCATTGTTATACAAAAGCCCAATCACGCACTCGCATACAGTGTGCAAAAAAATACATTATACAAACATGCTCGCACATTTAATGATACGACAATCAAACTGGACGACCTAAAACTGCGAGTTAATATAACGCGATGCGACGTTCAAGGTGAGCATTAGAGAGAAAAATTGGCGAAGCCAGCGAAAAATCATCAACGTCAAGAGCGCTTAATCGCGGCGCACGCGAGACTCGCGCGACAAAGAGGCGGCGAGACAAATGTCGAGGGGTGTCGCGCCGCCTGGAAAAAAAAAAAAGAAAAATAGTCATTATGTCGTTAAACCAAGCGACTACGATAATAGGGTGATTTCGCGGCCGCTTAACGGGGCGCTCCACTTCTCTTTTCGGAACAGGCACGCATGGCCCCTGAAAGAGAACGCACGCTTTGTTTTGGGAGGAGCACTTCTTCATTTCTTTAAAGACTGCGCCGATTTCATTTGGATTCGAGGCGCGTGCGAGCACAGCTATGTGAGAATTGACGTTTGTGTGTCAAACGATTAGTGCGGTTTAATGGTAGGACGGAGAACTTGAATATTGATGTTTCTGAAATTTGGTGGTAGATTAGACGATTTTGTTTATTATTTTCAATGCAATATTATTATTGAAACTTAATGAGATGTAGAATTTAAATCAGAAAGTGAGATGTGTTTCTTGCAAGTCAATATATCCATTTAATTTTCCGGTAGAGCAATAATAAGAACTTTTATACTTTTAACTAACACATACTTCAGTATTTGCAAAAAAATATGAAAAAAGTTTCATGGATATTGTTTTATTGCAGTGTGCAATTGATAACTTAAATTTCATAAAATTACCATGATTTTTTTATCTAGCTTTCCTTAGCAATAATAAAATTTCTTTTTTTAAATTAACATTATTCTTCATGTACAATCTCATTAATTTCAATAATTAGTGTTTTAATACGTTAAAACATTTATTATTAGTCAAAATAAAAAAGAAAAAGGTACCACCTTGAAAAATTGCAGGAATCAACATTCAAAACGACCATCTCGATTTACTTAAAAGTTTACCTCTTCTAGGGCTTACGGAAACCGATTAGAGTGCAGGAACGAACCTTGAGGTGCGCGAGCTCGGCGAGCTGCTCGTCGTAGCGGCGGCTGTCGGCGCAGTTGGCCACGTTCCTGAAGCTGGCCTCGAGCCGCGCCCTCTCCATCCTGAGGGCCTCGTTCTCGCGCTCAAGCTCCTGCATGCGGGCGACGTAGTCGGCGGGGATGGGTGCAGCACCCGGGCTAGCCGTCACCGACGGTCTCGAGCCAGTCGAGACTCTCGACGACGTCGTCGTCGTGGCCGGTAAGGTAGACGACAACGAATCCTGCAACAATCAGTGCTTTAGTCAAAATGCTCTTACATCAATTAATTGTTACTTATACACAATGAGTTAAATTCTAGATCAGATAAATAAGTGAAATCCTTAATGGCATTGATACACTTTTGAAGAATTATTAAATAAACGTTCTAGTGAATAAAGTGCACAATTTTAAATTTACATTTAGTGCATGCAATAAATATAAGACAAATAAGGATTTGTGATACATTAATCATTTAAAATATTTTGATGAATATAAATAATTTAAGATAGTTAATTTTTATAAGTAGTTACCGCTCTCTTTTGATAATCACAAGTATTGAAAACAGAACTTGAAAACAGAAACTTACATTTTGCATGACTTTTTTTTTAGCAGAAGCTAAAAATTTTATTACAGTATGTATTAATATAATGTTTGCCCCTGAATGAACAAATAAAATTGAATTATTTTATAAATATTAAGTGCTTTACAAATTTAAAAAAAAAAAAAAAATTAATTAAAAATTACACTTGTGAGCAAATTCAAGTACCTGTTTATTTGTCTGATTCAAAGAAGCTTCTTGTGGCCCGTTACTTCTGGATTCACGATATCCCAGAGAAGTTGAAGAGGATGTGAGCCAATCGTTAGTGGATCTCCTTGTTTTACCCTCTGAGGTTGCAGACTGCTGCTGACTTTGTGTTTGTGGAGCTGCCACCTGTTGCTGCTGCTGCTGCTGCTGCTGCTGTTGGTTGGGTCTCTGGCGATGCTGCTTCTGATAGGACGAATGGCTTTGCTGTCCTCTTCGGAACAGAGATTTGAACTTCATCATGGTCACTCACGATGATGTAATCCTCGCGTCGAACAGACAATGAGTTCATTAACTCCAAGAGTTACAGTTTCTATCTTTCTCTGTCTCTCTCCTCTTTATGCACCCACTGCTTCTTCCACTTGTTTCTTTTTAATGCCGTTTGTCTGCTGATTACTCTCGATGGCTTCTGGCAACTGTTGCCGTCTCTATAAATAGAAAAGCAATGTTTTGTACTAAATTCAGTGTATCTTAAATAGACATTTTCAAAAAGAATTTCATTAATACAATAAAGTCTGTGAGATCTGTGAGTTGACTTTGTTCTCGCACTTCCAAATTAACAATTAAATAATTTTTGTAAACTACATCAATATCATTCTATTTTTAGTAAGTATTATGTTAAAAAAAATTGCAAGATGATTTGTAAGATACAGAACAGGAAATTTCAAATTAGTTATCGCTCACTTAACAAGTAAATTTTAAAGTGATATCGTTAAACAAACATTTTCCTTGACACACACGCATAAGCAAGCCACACTAAATTAAAAATAAACATAGTATAGCCTGCAGCTCATACAGACCGCCTCTGTGTAGCAAAACTCGAGTTTGAAACCGCATGAATGTCAAAAATTCAAAATTTTTCTTCCCAGGAACGCGGCTACCCGGAAAACGACCGGTCGAGCATTCCATTCCGTTTACAACACCGAACCACTGAAATACCATCGTTCACTTGTCAACAACCACTTCGCTCTTATCCTCGTCCTACAACAACCCGCTCACCGTCGCATACTCTCCAACTACCGCGAAACTCAACCATCGCGACGTATACAAAAAAAAAAAGCCTCCACTTAAAAATCATACTATACTCGCGCGGCCCTCCACTCACCCGCCAGGAGCGTGTCGTCCACTGGGCGGCGCGCACTCGCACACCCTCGCGGCGCCGCGTCCCCCCGGTGCAGCTGCGCGCCGTCCGCTTTCCAGCTGTGCGAATGAAAAAAAAAATAAAAAAAAAATGCACAACAGGAGAGAGATAAAATTGAGGTATAAGTATATAAGTGTGTGTATATATTATATATGTATGTGTATATATATATATACAGCGGTGCGGGCGCGCGCCAGGCCCCGGATGCAACGGTCGGCGCGCGAAAAGGAGGCCGCGAAAAACGTGGCCTTTTTAAAATCTCTCTATCGCGTCGCCGCTGGGCCGCGGGCCTGAGGCTGCCTCTCGGAGCCGGAGCGCGCACTGAGGAAGAAGACGCCGCTCTCTCCGCGCCAGCATCGCCGTTACTTTGCGCTACGTGAAAGTCGCGTGTGCAACCGGTCGCTCGCCATGTCGCGTCCTTCTCTAGCCCCCCCCCCGTGCCCCACCATCCCCTTTCCCGTCGGCGCAAGGAGAGAGAAGTGCACGAGGCGAGAGGTGCGCCGCCGCGCGAGGAGCCACTTGTTGCCGGCGCGACGAGGAAGCGTGTGTATTATATATACATATATATATGTAGTGTGGCCCCTCGCTGCTGCGAAGCAGTCGGCATACTTTAATGCATTGAAATGGATTATTTTATTTTAAAATACTAGTTAAATCCTCTCGAGCGCTTAGAATTTTGAGATTGGAACACGAATCACTGGCTGCGCGTCGTTTACTTTTTATTCTTTCTAAATAAGCACGCTTATTTAGAATGGAATTTATTATGAAATGATTAGAGCCTTTTTAAATTTAATAATTATTTTTTTTTTTTGTTTATTGTATAGTAAATTAATAGATGCAAACTTCCTGAGTGCACATCAAAACTTTTTAAATTTTAGCGCCATTTAAGAGGGAAACTTATACTTTAAATGATAAGATCGCTTTTTAAAATGCTTGGCAACATCCTGCTATCGTTTTATTTATTATTATCTTTTTTTTTAATTTTTATGTGCAAAATATAGATATAATGTTTAAAAAATTATAACAAATTAGTGTTATATTGAATTTATAAAAGAAAGGTGTCAGCTGATTTTTTATCCAATACTAATTTCGATACTTTAAAGAGGAATTGTATTACTTGTATAATAATAACTGAAGAATCGAGTTAGTATGAGATTCTAGCCATTCTGGATTAGAGTAAGGTAATGAAATTATTGATAAGGCATGTAAAGAATCTACTTAGTAATAACCAGACTAATATAGTCAGAATTTATTTCAAGGAATTTTATAATAATTTAATAATAATTTATAATTTAAAATAATTGGGATTAATAAATTCACATTAGATAATATGATTTATTTTATTTATATTAATAATATTTTATTTATTAGTTATCTTAATTTATTTGATAAGTATGAATTAGACAGAAAAAGTATTATTTTAATCAATAGAATCAAATGAGATCAGATGCTTTCCTTAAAACATCTTTTTAAGAAAAATTTAACAAATAATTTATGCGAGCCTCAATAAGTGCAATAAATTTATTGACCATCTGATTTGATAATACCCTAAGTCCTTTTGGGAACTACAGAAAGTCACTGTTAATAGTTTTTCTTAATAGCAAAGATATTATTGCTTTTGCTTCTGATATTGTTCTTCTGTTTAAGAAGTTACTCATGAATACTAATCTTATAAAATTGTTATCCTTATTTTACTAAACAAAATGACTTTCTTAATTTTAATATAATTATTATAGGTGATGCTTATTAATTTTCCTAATTTAATAAAAAGCAACAATACTATTGCATCCGTCATGTTAGTCATAAATAATAATATTCAAGCAAGCCGTCACAACAGTTATATACAGAGTGAGAAGATTTTTAGAGCACAAAAGATTAAAGAAGAAGAGTTATTATAGATATCAAAGGATGCTATTGAAGAAAACAGGAGAAAACTATTTTCAAGCTTTTTCGAAGATTTATTGCAGTGCATGAGGATGTGGCTTACTGCTTATCTCACCTCCTGAAGAATTAAAAAATGCACACATTGCAAAAAAGGGTTTCTACATTGGTTGAACAATAACAAGGCATTTAAATACCTTTATATTTAATAAAAATAAAATAAAATAAATAAAATAAAACAAAAAATATATATTATGCACACATTGCAAAAAATGGTTTCTACATTGATTGAACAGTAACAACCCTCTAAAAATGAATAATTGAAATTTCACTAGAATAAGTGAATAGTCACTTATTTCACGTTAAATTATATACTTATTGCAGCAAGTAGACGATTTTTCACGTGGAATAAGTGAGTATTCACTTATTTTAGTCAGAACTCAAACTTCATTTATTTATTTTTACAGAGAAGGGATTTAAATACCTTTTATTTAATAAAAATAAAATAAAAAAAAAAAAAACAAATATAGTGTGCCCCGTGCACAAGGGGGAGAGAAGAGAAAAAGAGGTGGCCGCGACATTCCCCGCGAGAGAGACTCGCAGCTGCCGCGGGGGCATATTTCTTTTGAGAGAGGAGGCCGTTAGAGAGGTGCAGCAGCCGCAGCAGCAGTAGCACACGAAACTGGGGCTCCGTCGGCGTGCCGATCGATGAAATTCGTGCACAGGCGAGCGCGCGCTTGGAATACGTTAGCGGGGCTCGATCGCCCGGGACCGGATGTGTGTTTGCACGATACACGCGTATATGTACGTGCGCGGCTGTGATCGTACTATGCGTATATAGTATATGTACATATGTGTCATGTGTGTCGAGAAGAGCTGCGTCTTTTCGGACGCGCGACTTTTGGAACGTGGAAATTATAATTTGAGGCGACGGGTGGAATATTGATCGGAGCTATATGGAGAAGCTTAATTGGCTCGCTCGTTTAGTGCCTGTGAAATTCTAAATTGACTCGATTCGATGGAATACTTTCCAGTTTACGGGTTTAAGATAAGTAAAGGTTTATACGTGGAGCTCGAGAGATTTTAGAGAAAAAAATCTTTAACGTATATAATTAAACTTGAGATGACACTGAACTATTTTAAAAGAAGTTAAGTTAACCCTCTTAGATCGTACTGGATAAAGGAATAACTGTTGAATTTTATTTATTTATTTTTTTGCATACGTTTGTTTTTGCATATTTAAAATTAAATTGATAACGTCGAACCTGTAGAAGTTGAAATATAATTAGATATTTGTTTTCCCTGGTGTTATTATACACATTTTTTATTATTTAAGTATTTCAATGTTGCAAAAACTACGGCGGTGTACTTCCCCCCAATTTGTCTGTTACGTCGGTTTTAAATCAATTGAATTAATCAAAGCTTTAGAAGAATGATCCATTTGCTTTAAACTGGACCAGTTTACAGGAGCCTGAGAAGTTTTCTTACACGCATCTAATTTTGTACTTTTTATCCCCATTCCTACAGATTTACACGTGCGTGGAATGACCTACCGATTGAGATCAAGGAGTCGCCCTCAATGGGATTACATATTCAATTAAAGGAGCATTAAAGCGTTGATTTTTCAATTATACTCGTCCTAACGTTGAACGCCTGTGTTGCCTATTGTATGTACTTTTTTGTCTGTGAAATTTAAAGAAATAAATACCACAGTTCAAGTGTACGTATAAAAAAGAAATATAAAAAAAAGTTAAACTAAAAATTTCAATAATATTAATAAACACTACTTTGCTAAAGGAAAATGAATCATAAATGACTGCAGTACGTTTTGATTATTGCTCGAATTAAATATGTTAGAACTTATCTTTTTCCTTCAATAATTTCGTTTGGTTTTCGGTGAAATATTTTGAAGTATGACGAATGAATCTCGGGAATTAAGATTAATTATTCAAATAATATATACAATAAACAATTGAATTCAATTTACCATCCGTACAATTCGAGATATAAACTTGCACAAAAATAAGATGAACTTTTATACACTGAAATCACATGAAAAGCAAAAAAAATAAAAATTTGATTTGTGATTTTAAAACGATATTTTTCATCGATACCTGCAAATTTTCTACATTAAAATTGCAAAAACATCTTTTATTTAGTTTATAGAGAATAAAATTATCATGTGTTTAAATATAATTGCGATAAACAATTTCTAAAAGCCTCCTACGACCGCATAAAGCCAGCTCAATGAAGAAATTGAAATAACAAAAAAGGCACTGTACTTGAAGGTGGAATATTTGTCAGCAGTTGCAGTAACGGTAGTCGTTTGAAAATTAACATAATGCAATAATGAAATGGTCTATTTATTGATTCATAAATTTGTCAAGCCCGAATTTATGCGTATTGGCTGAAAGTAAATTAATGAGACAATGGCCGGTTATGAAACTTGCGGCGAACCTTGATAAACGAGTTTGAAATTCTTACGAGATAAATCGAGCCCCTTAATATTAATAAAGGTGACGAATTAGATCATGCTTGGAAAATGTCTTTGCATCAGCAGAACAACATGACGCTCGCAGTTTTTTTTTTTTTAATCATTGCATTATTAGCGATATTAATAGAACAAGGATGCTGCTGCTTTATAATACGGTAAAACTGAGCGCTGAAATTTATTTATTTATTTATTTTAATAAATTACTCATTATAGTATAACGAATATAAAAAAATTAATAGACGTTCAGCTAATTTATCATGAGGTTTTACACCGAATAAAATAAATAATTAGCAGTGCGTAGGTATATTATCACACTTTTCTGTGTAAAAAATCATTTACGCAGGTAGCTTGTATTTAATTAAAAAAAAAAGTTTATCATAAAATCGTACACACACCTTTCGTCCACTTTAGCCCGAGAAAACGTGTCACATTGGTTTAATGTAGATTACGCGTGCTAAATTCTTTTATCGTTCTTAAATTTGCATTGTTATATAAAAAGAAATTTATGTGTTCCGTGATAAGCGATACTAAAAATAGCGCGCCTACACAATTATAATGACGAAATTGATAAGAGCTTTAAAATAGTTAAATATGTTTCTACAACATACTCTGTTGGTTGACTCATTAACATCGTCACTATTTAGATAGCAAAACTACTAAAACTGCGCGATGAATCAAGCGGGCGGGAGTAAAAAAAATACATAAGCTGATTTTCGAATACCGCAGCAGAAAAAAAAAGAAGACAATTTTCGCTCGAAGCAACCTCTCCAAACTCTACATTCAATTGAATTGGCAGATACAAAAAACGTACCACTTCGAGGCATTTTAAAAGTGTACTGGCTGTACAGTTCGGGACAAAAATTACATTTTATTTTACTTAGAAGAAATTGACTTTTTTCAATGCAACGAAATTTCTTGTTTAAGTTGTGTTGTAGAAAATCAATGAAATAAAATGTGTTTCACTATCAGGAATTTCTTTCTGTGCTGCACCTAGATAAAAAAAAAATTATTTATTGTATCATTGAATAAAAATTTCAACATTTCTTCAGGAGATTTGTAAAATTAGAAGTATCTTTTACAACAAAAATGTTATCGTTAGTTTTTTAATAGCTTTTAAAGAAAACGCTGCCGGATAACTATTGCCGGCAATCATTGAATTTCAATAAATAATTTGATTGGAAAAAATTATGATAATTACTATCCTTCTATAAAAAATTTACTTCCTTTCTCACGATCATTTTTTAAGATAATATCCTATCGATGATGTCACCATCGTTTACAGTTATCTCGTCACATCTTTGTTGACAATCATTGTATTAAAAAATGAAAAAATACTTGACGGATATACTAACACCACGTGAAATCTTAAACATGCCACAAAACTTCTATATTCGAGTAAAATGGAAAAGATACTGATTAAAAAAAATTAAGCCCTTAAGCTCGATTGTATCAATGCAGCAATGCTCACTCGAATCAAGTATGTTTATCACTCTTTCACATTCCAAGAGATAGATACTTCATACCTTCCTAAATTGAATTAGTACACTGAGAAAAAAGTAATGTAAACATTACTATCTGTCTGAGAATGTGACCGCACAGACTGGGCTTTCAGATAAAAATTACCATATCCTATCGTAAATTTTGCTGTATATGTATATAGGGTTGACTGTATATATTTATTATGGCAAATTTTACTCTATAGATCTTCTAAATATTATTGAATCTATCTCGTTCGTAGACATAAGAATCAATATTGCACCATTTTTATCGGAATTTATAAAATTATAATTAAAAAAAAAAAAAATTTCAGATTTTTCGTGTGGCCCCGAATTATAGATAGGGCCCTTCGCGCCGGAACTACCTTAAATAGTGTATCCTACTTTTTTCACGAATTTCCAGTGAAATCTCACTACAAATTGTATAATCTAGTCTTTTCACTAAATCAACTTTATAGACAGTAACAGTCCAGCCGATACATCCCGAAAGCACGTCGTCACCCGCGCCGCCGCTGCTTCTCTTGCGCAAACGAGGCGCCGTAAAATGCGGGGCGGCGATTACGTGTCGGGCGCGTAATAGTAATTTTCTAATTGCACCCGCGCGCGTATCTTAAGTAGCGGCGTTTTCGCTCGAGCGCCGTTTGTTTCGCGCGCGCCGGCCTTAAATAGGCGCGCTGCTGCAGCTGAGCGCGCCTCCATTAGCATGATAATGACGATATTGAGTATTCAAATTGTCGCCGCCTTGGGGGGGAGGCCAAGGTAGAGGAGAGGAAAAAAAAACAAAAAAAAAAAAAAACAAGCGATCCTGCGCGCGCGGTTTTCCCGCGGCCGGTCGAACACGTGCGTTATACGCGCGCGCCTTCCATCACACTGCTCTCTGGACGTTGGTATTGCGGGGCTTTAACGTGTTTTCTTATATTTTTTATTTTTTTACTTTTTTTTTTAAGTGGCGGTTTAGGTAGTCGATGGGAAGAATTTGCGTTTTACGACTGGTCTTCTGGTTTTAATAGACGCGCCGGGCTGATGAAGTATCGGCTGGTGTTTGCTTTACCTATTAACATTCATTATAACCGGAGTCCTGCTTTTTTTTTTTAATTTTTTCCGCGATGGTCGACGCTTGTTAGATTTGCTTGAATCGTGCTTTATACGTAATGATTTTGAAAATGATTATTCTTACGTATAGTTATTATTTCTAAATTAAAGTGAAATTTGTAAAAATATATGTATAAAAAGAAATTGATGTGAATTGATAAAAGGAATAACACGATGCTTGACATCACGATAAAAGGACAATTTTTAACAAACAATTAGATATATCTTGTTATGCTTTGATAAGACGATTAATAAATGCAATAATATCAATCGAGTGAAAATTAAAACTATTTTCATTAAATGAAAAAGTCAGTTGTGCAGATATTTATTTCTTATTTTTTTTTTTAATTGGAATAATTCAAATTAATTTTAAACGTTGTATTTTACCACAACACAATTAATAACGATGAAAAACGTCGCTAAAAATAACACTGACGCTACTAAACA
>JAWWEN010000002.1:782365-820712 GCA_035582955.1 Sycophila texana
GTCACGCCGTCGCCTCGTCCATACCTATTTAATTTGCCCACACTATACGTACGCGTCCGATGCGCTCTTAAATCCTTATTTATCCCCTCGAGGTAGAATTTCGTCAAATGTTAATAATCCGCGTTACGAAAACAACGTGAATCTTCTCCTATGAATCTCACGATAATCACCTCGTAGTGTATTGTAACAAAAATCTGATATACTGCATGTGCATTCAATTAAAATGTGTATTAATTAAATTCGAGTTTTTTACGAGCGCCTTGAATTTCGGTTAGTTAAAGTATCGCATCAAAGATTTATTTCTTTCTTATTTTTTTTTCTTTTTAAAAATCACCTGGTGTGCAATAGCAATAGACGCAACACGAAAATTCGAGAGTATAGTAAGCGGAGTACTTAAACTTAAATTCAAGATTTTTACGATCGCCTTCATTTTCGGCTCGTCAAAGTGTAACGAAGTCATTTTCCTTTTTTCTCGTTTTAAACAAAAGAGAGAGTCTCATTATGATCATCTCGCGCTGTACAAGTGTAAAGACAAGAAGACAAGAATAAATTCTGAAGTATAAAAAATAAAGTACTTCAACAAACTCAAATTCGAGAATACTTGTTCAATTTTCGTGTTTTCTCGTTTATTTTAAACTAATTAAAAAAGAGTCTCTTCACGATCACCCCATGGTATGAATGTTAGAAGACGCTTTTACAATAAATTTGAAAGTATAAAAAATAAAGTACTTAAACAAACTCAAATTCAAGAATACTTTTTCAACCGCCTTGATTTTAAGCTCGTCCATATATAATGAAGTAATTTTTCTTTTTTATTTTAAACTAAATAAAAAAGGAGAGAGTCTCATTACGATCACCCCGCGCTATATATAAGTGTTAGAAGACGCTGTAAAATAAATTCTGAACTGTACTAAATAAAGCAACTTCCCCACAAACTCAAATTTAAGAATATTTTTATACGATCGCCTCAATTCTGTTATCGCTCGTCCGTCAAAAAGAGTCACTCACTTTTCAACTCTATATCTTATAAAAAGAAGAAGAAAAAAATGAAGAAAAGGGAAAATGGAAAGGCCAAGAATGCCAGTAGCTTATCTGTCGCGCTCGATATGGATTTACACTTGGGAGTCGTCCTCGTCGCGCGTTAGTCACTTCGATTACTCCCGCGCGTTAATAAGCACATCGCGGGGGGAACCCCCCTCTCTCTCTCTCTCTCTCACTCACTCACTCCCTTGCTCTCTCTCTCTCTCTCTCTCTCTCTCTCTCTCTCTCTCTCTTTTTCTATTTCGCTCGCTCGCTCTCTCGCTCACGTGGGGACGGGAAAACAAAGGAGAGAAGAGAAACTCACTGGTCGACGGAGCTCGCCCGCACCCTGCAGGCAGCATCGCTCGCGGTAGCCCGGAGAGACAAGACACGTAGGCACAGTCTCCCGCTCCGAGATAAAGAGGCGAGCGCGCGTCGGCGACGTGCAAGTATATTACACACGGTATGGAGCACGCGATCGGCCGGGTGGGACCGCTACGGCGGCCGGTAATCGCGACGGTGCATCGGCGACTGAGGAGCCGAATATATGCTGCAAGGGGGGACCTCGCCGTGGCCGTGTGCCCTGCCCCCCACCCACGCGCGCCTCGCGGCTCTCCTCTCCCGCGAGGAGCTCTTTCTCCTGCGGCGCGAGCGCGAGTCCCCCGATCGCGTGTCTCTCTGCGCGCTCTTCTCTCTCGCCTCTTTCCTTCGAACGTTACGTGCCCGGACCCCACGACGGCGGCTGCCTATCCTTGCCCTCGCGCACCTTGACATCCGGGCGAGGCTCCCGCGAGCGGCCCGACGACACCTCGAGGCGGACGCTCGAGGAATAATGTTTTTCTTTTTTTTTTTTGCTGGGGTGGAGAGAAATAAGCGCGGCTTAAATTTTAGGTGAAGGAGTTGAGAGTGGAGAGAGCCTCCTCATGACTGAAGTTTTTGGCACTTTGATTTTGGATTTTGGAAGATGCTTTTTAATGCGTTGAACTGAGATTTGTGTGTTTTTCTTGGCGACACCTATAGAGGCGGATGCTCGCGGAATAATTTTTTTGTCTTTTTTTTAAGTCGA
Source organism: Sycophila texana (assembly GCA_035582955.1). NCBI lineage: Eukaryota > Metazoa > Arthropoda > Insecta > Hymenoptera > Eurytomidae > Sycophila > Sycophila texana. The sequence continues at coordinate 784,452 of JAWWEN010000002.1, forward strand.
GAGAAATAAGCGCGGCTTCAATTTTAGGCGCAGGAGTGGAGACAAGAGAGAGCCTCCTCATGACTGAAGTTTTTGGCATTTTGATTTTGGATTTTGGAAGATGCTTTTTAATGCGTTGAACTGAGATTTGTGTTCTTTATATTTGGCGACACCTATAGAGGTGGACGATCGCGGAATGTTTTTTTTTTTTTTTTTCGAGATGGAGAGAAATAAGCGCGGCTTCAATTTTAGGTGCAGGGGTTGAGAGAGAAGAGATGAGGATGGCTGAAATTTATGACAGTTTGATGTTCCATTTTGGAAGATGCTTTTTAATACGTTAAATTGAGATTTGTGTGTTTTATTTGGCGACACGTCGAGGACATTCAAGAAATAATTTGTTTTCTATTCGTATTGGAGATAAGTAAGTGAGGCTTAAACTTTAGGCGAAGGAATTAAAAGAGAAGAAAAGAGGATGGCTGAAATTTTCGACAGTTTGTCAAGCTTTCTGAACTGTTTAAGTTTATAATTTTAATAATTTGTTTTTAAGACGTTTGTATTTTCTAACAGTGCGGCTTCAATTTAATTATTGGCGGCTTAGCAATTACATTTTAGAGTTTATCACAAAAATGGAGAGACTAATAAACAAAAGAATATACTTTTCTATGTAAGTGTATGGACTTTGTTAAGTGTTAAATATAATAATTAAAAAAATTTCGAATCGATCGTTAAATTAGTAATGTCATGTGATGTCAAATTCGGAGGAAAGATTGCATCCGATATATTTTACCTTATTACGGCTTGTAATGGAACTTCCTTCGCCCAACAAAGAAAAGATGCAATCATCCCGACATTTTATTTTACATCGGTATACACCATCAATTAAAAATAAACGAGTTTCTTTTTTCACTGCACTCAATTATGAAAGTTGATTAAAACGGCAGGCTTTACGAGCCTCTGCTCATTACGTTTAAAAGAGGTATTAACCTTCTTTTTTTTTCTTCTTTGAAATAAACTCGAAAGAATCTCATTGGGGCCTTACTTTCAAATGAAAATTTACGGTACACGAGAGATAATATTCGAGCGCGACGGAATTTGAATTTTCCTCATTGTCAGGCGGTTTCGTCTCGAATTTACACACGCGGATGATTCAACCGCGACTAGGAATATTTATTATATACGACTTGTATTTCCATGCAGCTTCGTACGGCTGATGCTGCGTCAAAGGTGAGGCAATTGCTTCCTTTCTTCACACATAAATTATTTATTACTTCGGATATTACACGCCGTGTATCCGAGGGCGACATGAAATGCAAATACGCGACAGCCTCAAAAGTCTTACATAAAATATACGCGACGTGTATAATTTTTTTTTTTCGCGTAAAGCAGTAGGTGCTATAATCATTTTTTTTTTTTAAATTTTTCACACGCAACAATTTGTAATTCATTGCGTTTAACATGAAATTAAAATTACTAACGACTTACGCAATTCACCGTCGCTTCCTACTTTATTTATTTATTTTTTTTTTAATTCTATATAATTATTTTCCATAAGTAGTTCTGCCCACCCTAAAATAAAAAAAAAAAGAGTATAGACACTTTGAATTTGTGAAAATTTTTAAAATAAACAAAAGCAACTATATACTTTACCGATCATCAATCATGTATTAAAATTTACTCTTGCACTTTGGTACGCGTAGTACGATTGTTTGCCTTTAATCTCTAAAGAAATTAAAAAAGATTACATTTTTAAAAATATCCAGACCCGAGCTCGTTGTATTTTTAGTCGACGAAAAAGTCTCCAAGTATTTCGAGCATTCGAAATTTGACGGCGGGCTCGAAAAATAAAAAATATCCCCCCTTATTTTTGCCTAAATAGAATAAACAGAAAAAATCTGAATTGTGACTAATTGCACCTTGTTCCGCCGAGGACGCGTGTGGCTTCATAAGAGGAGCCTATCGTGTATTGTGATTTTTAAATAAAAAAAAAAAAGATAAAGAGGAGCGTCCGACGCACACCGGGATACAAAACTTCCTGTGCATTATCTTAAACAAAGGAGAGCTAAAATATTATTGTTGCGATATAGACGAGTATATCGCAAAGCATACACGTGCGAATCGGAAGAAACGGCACTGGCGCGCTGAACGCTCGGTTTTATAAACTAATTTCGCCCGAGGGAATTTATTTTTCATTCAAAAAAGCAGCGGAGGGATAGAAACAGTTGAAAAAGTTTCGATTTCGAAAATGGGGAGAAAGACTTGTAATTTGATGAGTAAGAAGGTAATCCTATATGACGCGCGCAGGGGGAACGCAGAACGTCGGATGAAGGGGAAGAGTATAATACCCTAAGTACACGCTAAAGGAAAACCAACAAACTCGATATGATTGACGACGTAAAATTTATGAATCAGTTCACAGTATATATAGATAAATTGATAAATTCCAACGAGAGTACAAATGGTTTTGAAATCGACGACGAATTTTTCAAAATGTTTCATTTATAATGCTACGTACAATAATCAATAATTAACCACTTTATGTATAATCTATAATGCAATGTGAATCGAGATGTGAATACATTCGCAAAATATTTTTTTGCGACAATATTTTATAAATACACAATGCGAGATTTTCGAACTATCCTATATTACTTTCTTAATAAACAAGCGAAAAAATTCACCATTTATTAATAAATGTGTATACTAAACAACGAACAGCTAGTATAAAAAAATGACAATAAAAATTGAAGCAATGCAATTGGCGAGTATATGACAATACCTAATATCACTTTTATTGTTCAATTGAATTTTTGTTCGCAGACTTTTTGAACGAGAATAGTGCCAAAATTGAAGACGAGTAGTCATTCGGCGATATCTTCATTTATTGCCATTCCAATGAAAAAAAAAAGCTACACCGCTGAACTTTACTGTAGCTACTTCCGGCAGGCACAATACGTGCTTATAACACAATGCATCCATCTGTGAAGGCTAAAAAAATTGCATTGCGAGTGTGAACTGAACGTTGCTGTGCGCTATGTTGTATGTTAATTTCTTATAAAAAGATGGAAGTTTCACACTCTGATAAACAAAGAATCGTGTGACTGACACCGCAGTTTAATTATAACATTAAATACCTCAAATTTCTATTTCTAACTGTACTAAAGTATCCCTACGGGAAACCGCCTACTTTTTCCCATCGCGAAACGTTTTTAACTACTTTTCACTCCTTTCATTTGAAAAATGCTCATAAACATTTCATCGACGATAGAAATTTTCACGGCACGCAAAAGAAAGCTTTCTGGATTCGTTAAATGCTTTAATTTTTATAATTTCATTAGGTCGTTTGTATTTTTTAACAATGCGTCTTAAATTTTTTAAATTCATTTATCAATTACATTTTAAAGTTTATTACAAGTTTATAAGTATTTCTAGTTTTTAATTTTGTTGTATTTTATTTAAAATTTTTTATTTAATAGAATATTTATGCGCTCCATGGAAAAATTTGTATAAAAAATGCAGAGTTCGGAACTTAATTTATATTTATCAATTGTAATAAAAAAAAGTATATATAATTTTTTATATAAGTCAAGGGACCTCTCATAAAATTCGACAACTGATACGACGATTGTAAATTTATATCTTAAAAAATATATTTTATTTCTTAAAAATGTTAAAAGAGGCATTAAGTATCCCTATAGGAAACCGTCTACTCCTTCCCACCGTGAAACGTTTTTTCAACTGTACATTTCGCTCATTTAATTAGAAAAATAACCATAAATATTTTATTGACAGGAGAATTTTGTACGTCACACAGAAGGATATTTTTGATTTCGAATGAGATTACATTGCATAAACAAAGCGCGTGTGTATAAAGTCAACGACGGATCTTAAAGATCCAGTGGGAGGAGAAAAGATGCAAGGTGAGAACGAAGGGTCTCGAAAAGAGATCAAGCACCGACAGACAAGAGCCGTGAAGAAGCTCGACACTTCTCCGGCATCAAAGAAAGGGGATCGGGGGCACGCAACGTTTTAACGCTCGCGCGAACGCGGGAGCACGGTCCAGAGAGGACCTGCTCTCTTTTACGCGACTCGGCTACAGCTGCGCGAATAAAATGCTTCCAGGAGACCAGAAGACCACTTGAAACGAAAATCGCGGGTTGCGGTAGTATTTTTTTTCTTTTATTTATCGTAAAAGGGGCGAATGATCCCCTTTTTTTACGCATTTTCGAACATAAAAATTTTTTACGACGGCGACTTTGGACTCGCGGTGCTTTAATTCCGACGCTTGCGTCAGCGGTGGGTTGGATGGCTTCGTGAAAAGCTTTTTTCAATTTTGAATCGATCTTTGTTGGATCGATTTAGAATATAAAAATAGCGTGACATGTTTTCTTGGTCGTAGAAAAACAGATTTTAAACCTAAGATAACAAACACTTGAAATGCTTCGTTTAAAATCTCTTTTTTCAGTCAACGAGTTTCATATTCCATGGGTTTTTATTTTGGCCTTAGGAAAGCTCACGTTAAGAAGCCTATAAATTTTTTTTTTATTTTAATAGCACATACTTTTTGCCGTGACTGAAAAGAAATAGTGTATAAAATTATTGAATTTAAATTTACAAATTAAATGTTTAGGAAAAAAGCTTATTTTTTCAATCTCAAGTTACTTCTAATTTATTTGATTTATTATTAACATTTATATTTACTAGTTATGCAAGTAAACCTGATTTTCATTATGTAAATAAAAAAATATATGAGTCTCAATTTTTATGGCTTCTATTTGAATTTCTTTTATAAATTACAAACACTAACATATTAAATAATATTGCCTCTTATACATGCAAATCTTACAAATATTTTCAAATGAAGATAATTGTTAAAACTATACGTATACAAAATTTAGCACACGAAGCAACTTCAACGTTTGTATTTTAATTCGAAAATGAATTTTTGTTAATTAAATTATTATTTTATCATAGTCGTTTTTCATAGACTACAGTCAAAACACGTTCTTAATCAATGCACATTAAACATTTCAGAAAACATTTCACGCTCAGTCAAGTGCTTCAATCAGCTAACAGTGCTTACAAATTCACGTAATAACCAACAATCCTGAAGGAGACAAACAAAGATATATTAAACGATAAAGCTCGCAATCAATATTTTTTAAAGCTCCGTCCGTCCAGGAACGAATTAGGCCTAATAAAGTGCCCGAGCGGCAAAAGCGAGCAAAAAACTAATTCTCGACAACAACGTCGTCCTTCGATTATAAAAGGCTATTAAGAGGCGGGCAAAAGGAGGGGAAGAATAAAAAAAAAAACGACTAAAGAAGGCCCCATTGACATGAGGCAGCTTCCAAATTAGCCATTGGCTCGTTCTATTGTATGTCTCTGGGACCGTTCCCGGTGCTCGTACCTTAAGCGTCGCGGTGAGAGCGGATAAGATGCGCGCGGGCGTTTTGTGCGACGCTGTCGCGTAGATCTGACGGCCTATAGACATGGAGGCACACTTTACGGAGTGCGACGAGGAGGAATCCGTAAATGCGGGACGAAGAAAGCTCGTTCACGCGACTCGTCGCCTTTCTTCATTCCAGCGACAGTTTTTGTTTCAGAACTAACTTAGAATGCCATAGACGAAGTCGCGTTAAACTTGATTTAATGGATTTCTTCGAATTTAAGTTTGTTGATTTCGAAATCGATTAATTAAATTATTAAGCACTTTAATTTGGTTCTTCTATGTGTGTGTATATATAATATGTGTGCATATATATCTATGAAAACAAATTTGGTTAATTAAATAATAAACTTTGAGTAAAAACATCTGTTCCTTAATACTTAATTCATAAATAATGAATTAAGTATTTTTCTATGAACTTATTTATATCCTTAACTTCAAAAAACACCTTTAGAAGATGGCATTCATTTTAGCCTGCTAAAAAGTTATAAATATGGTTCAATGGAACAAAGTGATTGCCTTTGCTTTCGATTTGTATGATCTGATAACTGTGTAAGATTTAAACTTTTTATATATGGTTTGTTTTGAATTATGTAAATTTGAAGAAATAATGAAATTTTATTTACGGACAGTAAAATAGTTTTATATCTTTTAATTAATATCTCTAAATCATTAATATCAAAGCCTTGAAAAATTATCATTATATTAGAAATTTAATAATATGTGATTCACAAGATTTTACAGTCAATATTGAGTTGGCTAATGAAAATATGTAATTTGTTTTCAATAACACCTATTATAGATAAATGTTAAATACTGCTTTGGATTCTGACTGATCAACAATTGTTGCCGATATAGTTTCAGGTAATTTAGAAAACTTGTATTCAGATTACTAAAATCTATTTTAATTTTTGGTAGATTCATTAATATCATATATTAAATGCTTAAGATTTAGCAAAACTTTTTAAAAATATTTAATACCTAATTGTAATACACAGTTCCCTATAAACTTGGAAATATACCCTTAGCAAATTATATTAATTATGAATTTTTAAAAATTGATACTTAAATACGGTTATCAGATCAATTTTTATTTATGAAATATTAATAAGTAGAATAGTGTTCAAAATGTTCCTTTCTGACGGTTATTTCTTATACGCTGACTAGTATACGCTTTAGTTAATAAAAAAAATGTTTATTTATATTTACCAAAAAAATCGCCCAACGTGGGGCTCGAACCCACGACCCTGAGATTAAGAGTCTCATGCTCTACCGACTGAGCTAGCCGGGCTTATGCGATTACTTCTTCTTAAATTCATTCCAATTTCTCCTTCAGTTTCCACGCACCAGAACTGCAAGGAACATTATTTAATCAATAAATGTAAATAAATAAATTAATTAAAAATAGTTCAATTGATGGCTACTAATTAAACAATAATTTTATGTTATTGATGCAATACTACCTTAATTAATTTTTCATCTTGTATTTTCTAAAATATCAAAAAATAAAATTTTCTTATTTAACTGTTATAAGCTTTTTACTATTTGAAAAATATATAAATATAAATATATTAAATATTATTACCTATTTAGTTTTTATCGACAGAGCTGCACTAACTCGTTTCTCAATGGGTCACATTCTTGGTCAAGTAGGTGGTGCCATCTGTAATATATACATACAATAAAATTTAAGTATCATTTTATCTATTTTTCTTCAATAAAAATGAATCTATTTTAATACATTCGTTATTTTTAAGTTTTTAAAATAAATTTTTTTGCAAAATAAACAGGTAAAACTTCAAAACTAAAGTCTCAGACTATTGATCATTTTTTTGTCGCTTATCTATAGCACAGTAAGTTAATTCAATATGGCTGCCACGTCACAGGATTTTCCCCTTACTCCGCGCGTTTACAAAAAATGTCGTCACTTTAACTTAACTTTATTGGTTTACTGGATGTTTTCCATGAAATAGACAGTGCGTTGTTTGTTAATGTACCTATTCCTAAATTCTTATCTATTCTTTTGCAAGAAAAAGAAATCCTTTGCAGTCATTCATGTTCTTATTGAAAAAATAAATTCCTAATTTGCAAACAAAATAATTGGACCATTGATTTTATTTGCTGGCCCACCGAACACAATTGTCAAAATGTCTACTATTCGAAAAAAAAGCACAATACTTAATGTTTACATTAAGCGATTACCAAAATTAAACTTATTAAGTTTCTCTTGTATATGTGACCTAAAAGTAAGAGCTCACCCACAACAGTATTTAATGCCTCTGAAATTAATGTCGAAAAATGGAGCAACTCAATGATAACATACTTTGTAAAGTGTAAATTTCTAACAAAATTCTTTTATTTTTTTTTTTTTTTAATTTTACGATAAAGGATGTAACTATTGAACGTTAGAATTTTTAAACTATACAATGATTTGGCAGTACGTGCATTTAAATAGCATCCAACCATTGTGATAATAAGCTTAAAGCTAAGTGGAGAAACGGCATTTGCTTCACGTCAGCCCCCACTACTGCGTCTGTTGTTTCGTTCCATATGGACAACACAAGATATTCCAAGAGTTGGAAATTTTCCACATGCAGGCGTAACAGCAGCAGTGCGATCGACTCACCGTCCAACTTGGCCTACACATCAGCCAATGAGAATAGAATTCGAGACTCCCTTAAGCCTCCATTCTTCTGCAATAGAACTTCTCAAGGAACGCTAGGCGCGAATACAAATAGATTTTAATGTTTGCCCATTAACAATACTTCAATGGTATTATTTTTTTATTCTGATAAATACACGAAACGTTACCTTCAATGCAGATGATGCAACGTTGCGCAAAGTTTTGTACTTTTTTCCATTAATTCTCCTAGGTAGTTTACTAGTAGAACCTAAAAAAAAACAAGAGTGCTTCGTTAAAATCATTGACGCCGTATAGAATGTTTAGTGGATTATCAAAAAAGTATTTACATATTCATGTTCAATTTACAGTTTATCAAACGGCAGAAAAAAAAACTAAAATAAGCAGAGGGAAAAACCCTAGAAAAAAGACTTTCTACTGATGTTTGCGTAAGACCAAAGCCGAGAATCACTTTGGGCCTTTTTTTTTTTTAGAGGATTCATATAATCAAGGCTCGTGAAAGTTTCCGTTGTCCGCGCAGCAAGGATGGAACGAGGGGAACCCGAGAAGGGGGTCATTGGTGGGGATGGAGAGACGGAGACAGAGCGTGCGGACGTTTTTCGTTACCGCGGTCGGTATATGTGCATCAGACAAGATTGAACTCGCACAACGCTGAGCGCGTGACGCGCATGCGCCGAGCATAAAACTCCGATTCCGATATCACTAACAACCTACGTCATTGCGAGTCCGTCTCCGCTGCTTATAGGTACACTTATTCCGTAGCTGTTTCCCCAGTGCTGGCACTAAGTATTTTCAAATCAAAATTCCCTCCTTTTTATTGACATCGCTTTGTTTGATGAAAAGCCGGTTACAAATTTTCTTTTCTTTTTAGACACTCATACGCTTTTTAATGAAAAAAAAGAACAATATTTCTTAGTTTTATCGCGTTGTCATCACTGCGGATCAGTTTCTTTTCAGTTCTTTCTTCTTTCTCAGATTTTATGTTTAGGTGAGCAAGTTAATGCAGCGATGACGATAAAAAAATACACTTACGTAGTCGTCGGCGCAACTCAACTGACGTTAGATCGCGCGGTCTTTTGCATATCACCACGTGTTTAAACTGATAAGCAGAACAAATATTCCAGGGAAAGGGCAATTTGTATGTGATCCTTCCTTTAATTGCAATCGGTAGATCTCTGCATTAACTTTTGCACCTGGAAAGAAAAAAAAGGTGTAAGAATCATTTAGATAAGAATTATTTTAATTTGTTAAATTTAAACGTTTTATATATTTAAAACGCATATATATAGTAATCGCGAAAATTTTCTCGCCTTACAAAGATACGAAATTTTAATTGGGATGTCGCAATGTAACCCAGACATTATTTATTTACCAAACAAAAATTCACAATTCACGTAACGCAAAGATGCTTCTTTCATTAATTTAATTTCGTTAATTTGCATCGACAAACTTTAATATATTACGACAATAAGCTATGCATATGTATACAAAACTACACGTACTTATTAGATATAAAGGGAACTCTCCCAAACTGGAAAGACTCAATAATGCACGTGCGGCGCTTGTAAACAAAAAAGATTCACCTGAACAATCGCAAAAAAAAAAAATTTCAGCACGCCCCTTCCCGATTCATGTACTACGTACAATACCATTATACAAGTCCGCGCGTGGATGTGTCGAGACTTTGCCAGGCGAGCGAGAGAGTACCTATAACACTTGTCCGCGCGAGTCGCAAGAGGTGGAAAAATAGCGAAGGAAAAAAAAGGACGCACTTACCTCCTCGCCAAGCAGCGCGAGAGCAACAGAGCTGCTCGCGGCACGCACACACTGACCTCCTTACCCTCTCCATCCTCGTCGCACCCGCGCCGCGGCTCCAGGCTCCTCGTTCAAATTCGAAATCCTCGGGCTTCCAAGAAATTCATAAAAAGTCTCCTCAAAGCAGCGATGACGACGCTCGCCCCTCATCCTCATCGACGCCCCAGTCATCCCCGCAGCTGCCAGTCCAGTCTCCAGGGCACGTCCATCAAAAGCTCCAGCAGAAGAGACTCGAAAAATCCCGGATCGGCTTCAACGGAAGGCGGTGCGGCGGCTGCTCGAAGGCTGCGGGCCCCTCTCGCCGCCGGTCGCGCCATGTACACCCGGCGCCATCTTGACGAGCGCCTCCCGTTATATACGCGGCGCACTCACTCACACACTCGCGCGCTTTGCTCCCCTCCCACCCCTCGCCACCGTGGCGCTGGCGCGAGCCATGTCATATACACACACGAGCGACGTCCGAGGCTGTGGTGCGGCCGCAGTGAATGCGAGGCTTCCGTCGGAGGCGGGCGCGAGTTTTTGTGCGACGCGATACTGGCCCCTGCCACGATCCTGCGGATCGCGCGCAATTCCTGGCAGGCCCTCCTCTCGAGGAGAGAGACACAACGGAGTCGCGGAGCAGCCATCCAGGGCAGAGGAGCGGCGCGCGTGTGTGTGTGTGTGTGCTGCGTAGGCAGAGGGTCGTCCGGAGCTCGCGACTGTCCGCCGCGGGAGAAGGACGGAGCGAGCGAGGTTAGAGTGTTGGTGTCCGTGTGCTTCGTGGAAGTGCGTATTCGCGGCTGGTCGAGATGCCGATGAGCATCGGGGTGAACCTCCGGGTCACCGGGCACTGCAACCAGGGCGGCCGCAAGTACATGGAGGACATGTTCAGTGTGGCCTACCAGCAGTCCTCGAACGACCGGGAGCTGGAGTACGCCTTCTTCGGGATATTCGACGGGCACGGGGGAGGCGAGGCGGCGACCTTCGCTAAGGAGAACCTCATGGACATCATCGTCAAACAGAAGAACTTCTGGAGCGACAACGACGAGGACGTCCTCAAAGCCATCCGCGACGGATACGTCAACACACACTACGCGATGTGGCGAGAGCTCGGTGAGTCTCTCCTCTATACTCCTCTGCCTGGGGTGTTGTTTTTTTTTTCTTCTTATATTGCGGAGTTTCTTCTTTTTTCTTTGTTAATTTTTTTTTGAAGGGAGGGGAAGAGGAAGTGTAGGGAGTCGATAGACGCACGCCGCGTTGTATGTAGCTTGTGTTGTTGTTTCGGCTGTCGAAAAATGTGGTATAGTCGTATCTGGGACAGGAAAACGGATTCGTCCCGCGTATTTTCTATCCCCACCATGTATGTTTCGAGCAATTCGAGCGATGATTCGCGAGGCGGCGTACGTACCTCCTCGTCTGGTCAACGTGTTGCGCGCGCGCGAGCGAGAGGGAGGAAGAGGACCGCGGGAGCGGAAAGCGAGAGAAAGGCCGAGGTTAGGAATATTTAGGTTATGTAACGCGCGAGCGGCGAGGTGACCGAGCGAGCTACTCGTGCACGCCTATATATATATGCCATCCGTTTCTCCAGCGCGGGAACTTTAAATCTTGTGTTTACCTTTTGTTGCGATTTTGTTTTGGGGGTGATGAGTTTACATTGTTGCGGGATTTTAAATTTCGATGAGAATTAATGATCGTGCCGTTACGAAATTTTATTACACTTGCTGATTATCTAATAGATTTGGTTATTTTTAAATTTTTAGAAATAAGATAAAAGTCTTTTATAGTTTTGTAACTGGTTTGTAAAAAAGAAAATTGTGTAAATTTAGTTTGTAGTGACAAAGAACTTATCGTATTTTGCCATATTGATATATTTTTATTGTTTGTCGAGATAAGTTTTATACAATTGAAAAGTATACGTATTTGTGTATTATTATAACTGACTGCAACGCAAGCGAGAATTTGAATTATTTGTTTTTTGTATTTTTGTGCAAAATAAAAGTACCAATTTTAAATAAAGTTAAAGATAAAAGAAGCTGAATTGGTATTTCAGCAAATTAATTTGAATAACTGTTAACAAAATATTTATTTAATTGAAATAGTGAAAAATATTATTTTCTAAATAATATTAAAAAAAAATGTAAATCTATCACGAATATTCTGAATTATTATTTATGAATAAATAAGCATATACATGAAAACAATGGTTAGAATATTTATTAGTTAATTATTTTTGAAAATACATTGTGCAAAATATTGTTTCTTTCATGATTATTATGATAAAAAAATAAGATATATAATTTATTAAAAAAAGAAATCGCCCAACGTGGGGCTCGAACCCATGACCCTGAGATTAAGAGTCTCATGCTCTACCGACTGAGCTAGCCGGGCTTGATACCACTTTTTGAGAATTCCATTTAAATTATTTATCAGTTATTTTTAAAATAAGAAAACTTACAAAATTTAAAGAAAATTATAATATAAGCAAATGGTTGAATAAAAATATAATTTTTAATAAATAATTGTGTAAAGTAAATAAAACCATTGATTTATTGTGTATGTGCTATTAACTACAAATAATAAATACGATTTATATCAAATATTCTTACTGAGTTCTTACTGACTGAATTATTTATTGAAATTTTTGTTTTTTTATTTTAGATAAGTGGCCTAGAACAGCATCTGGTTTACCTTCTACAGCTGGAACAACAGCCAGTATTGCATTCATTCGCAAGGGAAAGATTTACATTGGTCATGTTGGTGATTCTGGCATAATTTTAGGATACCAAGAAAAAGGTGATCCTATATGGAAGTCAAAAGCATTAACAAGAGATCATAAACCTGAATGTGGAGATGAAATGACAAGAATTCATGAGTCAGGAGGAAAAGTTGTTTGCAAATCGGGAGTTCCTAGAGTTGTTTGGAATAGGCCAAGATTAGGTCATAAAGGTCCAGTACGCAGGTCAACACACATAGATGAAATTCCCTTTTTAGCAGTTGCTAGATCTTTGGGTAAGTAGCTAATTGTTGTTTTGCTTCATTAAAGGGCAATTTGAAAAACTTTGTAAATAAATTTTAATTTTCATTAGGTGATTTATGGAGTTACAATTCAGAACTAAACAGATTTGTGGTTTCACCAGAACCGGATGTAAGGGTAGTCAAAATTGACGTAACATCACATAGGTGTCTTATTTTTGGAACAGATGGTTTATGGAATATGCTAACACCTCAAGCTGCAGTAGCAATTGTTCAGGCTGCCGAAAGGCATAATGAAAAACATTTAATTGCATCACAACAAACAGGAAATGGGGTAAGAAAATATTCGTTAATAATTGTTTTCAACTTAAGAAAATCAGATAACCACATGTAAAATTGAATTATTTAAAAGATAAAAAAAAAATTTTGTTGTGAAGTAAATTAAATCTTGCGCATTTTAGCAAGGAGATGTACAAATGTGGATTAATCCTTCAAAGAGCCTAGTTGATCGTGCACTCGATAGATGGTCTTCAACAAGATTAAGAGCGGATAATACTAGTGTAGTAACATTAATGCTTGACCCACCTGGACCTACACATAGCGAGGTTGATACTCATACTGTAATATAAGCCATTCTAAAATTAGATATAAAATTATGTTATAAAAAAATTATTCATTTTCTAGATACTTCTGAGCCAGAGACGCGAGCAAATGGCATCTAACCGTGGACCGATGCGTCCAATTCCTGAAAATCCAGTTTCTAATATTATTCACACCGAGGGCCACTGTCCCTGTCCATCTGCTATTCACAAATCTCGGCTAGAACCAGCAGCCTATGTCTTTTCTGAGAGTTCTACGAGTGCACCTCCCAGTTACTCTGACCTCCAGAAACATCCGGATTCCTCCAACCATGAAGTTGAGGGCAGCACAAATCTTCCGAGTCAAGAGGAGTCTGCTCCGGCAAGTGATTTCGACCAAAGCGTATCCTCTCCATCCAAAGAGCCAACAGCGGTAATGTCGTCACTGCAGGAAAGTTTCGTAGACTCATCTCAGAACGAGGAGAGTATTCAAGTGGCGGAAATATCTTCCAGTAATGCTTCGGATGAACACAGTGCCGAAGAGGAAGGTGACAGTTCCAGTAGTGAACCAGAGAAAGTGGTTCCAGACAGTAGTCTGTTCGTAGAAGAGGAGTCTATTCTAGAGGATCTCAATGTTGAGACGGAACCCACGGATACGGAATTCATGCTCAACCGGGAAAGCTGGCTTCAGCAAGTACCGGAGCCTGAACAGTATCCCACAGAGATGGATAACACTGACTTCCAGCCCATAAGGTTTAGTGAGCCGCAGGGTCCGAGATTGAGAAGAAATACGCCTGAGAGTGGTAGCCTGTCCAAGCAAGTAGTTGCCTCGGCGAACTTCGTAATGCGCCAGACCAACAGCAGAAGACGTCACAGCACCGGAGCACCGCAAAACAATCCACGACAACAACAGAGGCAGAGGAGGTCATTAACGCCGAAGTCGTCACCGGCTTCGACCTCGACGCCTTACCTGGCAAACAACAACAAACTCAAGCGAGGTTCTAAGGTGATGCTGGCGGATAGCGAATTTAACGAACCTAGAGTCGGCGTCGGTACGAAGAAAGATGAGTGTGATTACGAGGGCAAAGAACTGAATAACGAAAGTTTGGATGGAGAACCTTGCCTCAAAAGGAGAACGCGATCGGAAGACCGGAGGATTTTGCAGGACGAGAATGATCCTGCTAATCAGAAAATTGATCCCAGAAGTAGGCTCAGGTGGCCAGGAACTGATACATCAATTTCAAGGGCCAGTAAGTTTTATTTACAACTATACAACTATATGAAAAACATCTTAAAATTACTTTCAAGTACAGTTAAAGGAAGAACAAACTGATTTATTTTTACTTAACTATTGCTCTCTTTTCCTCATCAAAAATATTATTATTATTATTATTATTATTAACAATCTTAAAACTTAATTCTTCCTTCTGTGCAGATGGACTGCTGAATTCGAGTACGGCAGGTATGCAAGAAAGGCGGATGTCGTCCCCAAATTCATTCAAACGTCGTAACCTCGAGAAGAAGATCACTCCTGTGAAGACATTCAGAAGGCCGTCGATCAATCGCCCGACAAATCGTATACAGATGCGCGAGAGCTTCTGGGAAGGTCGGACGAATCGAACGGGTGCGAGTTGTCCGGGTAGCCGTCGCCAGACTGTCGTGGGTCTGATTAGCTCTATCGCCGACGTGGTGAACGTATCGTCGTCCGCCTCAAGTTCGACGCCCAAACGTTGGCTCAGATCCGACACGATTGCTGCGACGCCCATTAAAACCTTGAGATCACGAAACGTCGAAATTGCCGGACACACAGTGCCAGCCCAAATTGCACATCAGTACGGCACAGTCAAGACTCCCAGGATACTCGAATCCGCGACAAAGCTTAAGCAACAGTCTGGATCAACTGCAGGTGTTCTAGCGAGTTCATCAATAGCGCAAACTACAGGTAAGCATTATTTCTGCTTTTGTTTCTTTATATCATCTAGACTTGTTGCTCTTCTAAAAATCTTAAATGCATTTAAAGTTTAAAATAACTATCAACGTATAAATTTCCTAAATTATAAAATGAATATAATACTGATATACATTTATCTTTTAGCATCGACGAAGATAAAGGCAGCGAGTTGCACGTCTACACCGAACAGGACGAAGCAGAACTGCAGCATCTCGAACGTATTGAATAGTTCGACATCCCCGGCGTCCAGCCCGTCGCCGGCGTCTTCCGGTTCAATCTCGAAGAGAGCGAAAATCCCTTACAACCCAAGCGCGAGGTCGCTCTCGACGAGATCGCGCATCAAGCGGTTCAGCAAGTAAACGAGCCAGAACTTCTGTAAACATACACCGCGATCGCTGATGACATTTACTTTATTGTAGATAGGACAACTTAAATAAGAATTCACAGAGATTATAGTCAATCACATCATATATTGTATGCAGATTTTCACGCTGAAAAAGGAAAGTCTAACGAATGCAAATAATTGTTTGTTCCAGTGTTTTTGGAAGCGCGATTATTTGAAACTAATAGGATTTTTATAACAAAAATAATTTATTTTGGCAAATATTAATTTCAAATGAGGCGACGTAGTGAACCGTTGGAATGAAAACTTATTTGAATTCCCTATAGTCTCGTTTTCAGTTGATCATTTCATTTCGCGCGGCCTTTTTTTTATTGGACCATTGATCGCTTTACTGTCTTTCCTCTATTATCTCTCGTTTCTTGTACGCATCGGACGCACAGATCTCCAGTCAGGAATTCTGAGCTTTTTATAGTTTTTGGATTTTATAATGTAATAATAAGCGAGAGACGTTCTTTTGATTAGTGACAAAGTGTAAAATATTCCTTATTTGATCAAGTAGATAAAATTCAATTAGGTTTTCATGATTTCATAATGTTTTTATGTTGCTTTATCTCGTTAGAACTAATTTTCTACCGAAAGAATTATTTTAAAATATATTGTAAACAAATGACAATTTTAATTTAAAACTGATAAACAGTAAAATTAAATTGTCTCTTATAACAGTTAATTAAATTTTTTGAATTTTGATTTATACATCATTTTAAAACTAATTATGCAGTAAAAACAATAGTAGTATTAATTGAAATTTTTTTTATTAATTATTACTATTATTCAATGCTGTAATATATCGTTTTAAAGGGTACAAGTTCTAATGAGATAGACATTTCAACTTAAGAAACATTAATAGAAATCAAATCGTTTTTCAACACTTTATTCATCTTTTTACGTGACAACAAATAATTTAACACTAACTATTTACTCACAATTGTTATATCCAATTTTTTTTTTTTATGTGTAAAATGGTTTTAAAAAGCACATTTTTTACTTGTCAATTAGAAGACTTTAAGTATTAAAGCCATTATTTGTATACATGTTCAAACAAAGCAAAGGCAACACGCACTTTTAAGATTATTATTCTTACATTTCTAGTTTTTTATTTTTTCTTTTTACAAAATTTGAATGAACTGGTTTTTTATAGTCTTAAAAGTATGTCATGCCTTGGATCATATTGCCAAAGTAAAGATACTATCTGAATCGTTTGAAAAGTTCCACTACTTTTACTTAAACTGTTGAGTATATATACGTTAATATATACATTTTACTTAATAAGAATAAGAGTAATGAAACGCAATGCAATCGAAGATAGTTTCTTTACTTTCAACGATAATTTCTATTGTAGATGTTATAGTTTTTTTGAACAATACTGACAGCGAAGTTTAAATAAATGACTTCTATTTTCGTGTGGTTAAGATACTATCTAAAAAGAAATATAAATAAATAATGCGACGTGCCAGCAAGGCCGAATTTTGTTGAATAGAAAAAAAGAGCATTTATAAAGATATGTATCTTGCACACGTGAGTGAATATTCGTAAGAACATGTGATAAATATAATATTTCCTTGTATAGATATACATATATTACCCGATGCGTACGCAACACAGAGGTTTTTCGTGCATTATTAAACGATGGAATAAAAAGAAAAGGTGTATGATATATAATTAAATATATAGCGTTAAAAAGCTAAGGTTGAGAGTAAAAAAAAAATTTCATATTTCTTTAAATCTCGATTGATTGAGATGAACTATTTTCTCAGTTCTTATTGTGAAGGGCATGTATTGCTCTACGTGTATGTATAGTTAATTTTTAATTTTGTGTATAAAAAAATTGCGAAAAGTTAAAGAGATACTGAATGAAAAAGGCGCTCGCCTTGAAAAAAAATATATCTATATATAACATTAATGGCGAGGGTTGCGAGAGTATTTTTTTAAAAAAAAAAGCAAGATTAGTTCAACCGCGCGAATTGAGCATACGAAAGAAAAGTTAATTAAGTAGAGTGTTAGCTACGAGAATAGAGCGTGAGAAATAATAATGCGTTGTAGGTAAAAAATTATAATATTAAATAGGTTTTTGGAGGCAGACACAACAAAATGTGATCAGCTGTTTAACCTATGCTGTATATTTTAATAAAAAAAAAGATAATAAATCACATTGAGATACGACTAAAAAGTGTTTTTTTTTTATTTATTAAAATTGCTTACTCCCGTGCACTGTAATAAATTAATTTTTTGAATTAATCAAATTTATTAAATTTTTATTATTTAATTTTTATTTAAAGTACAATTTGTGTAAATAATTTATTGTAAAAGATTTGCTACAATTTTTTATTTTCAGTCATATGATTCATTTTGATAAAGTTAAAATATTTTAATCGGAACTATAATGTTATATTTGTTTATTTTTTGTTATTATTATTTGTATGGGACAAACTCCCACAGCTGCCCGCGCCTATATATTCGTTTTTATTAAAGGAATCTTTTGAATTGAGCGATAGAACGACTATATATACCTATATTGTGATTCCCCGCATACTATCATGTATGTATGTACATTTACGTCAATTTATCGAACAGGAAACTGCCAAAAATATGCAGGAATTGTTTAAAGTTCAATTTATTCAATTGCAATTCGTTCGAATAGCTATACTAAATTAAATAAAAGAGAATATATTTTTCAATTTATGTTTTTCTCTTACATTTTTAGCATGTATTTAAATTAATAAATAAATATATGTAATATAAGAGAAAGAGTAGAATACGTGATTCAAAGTTTTTCCAAAGTATGTTTTATTTATACTTATATTTTATTTATACTGCATTATTATTTATTTAAATGATTTAATATTATTAACCTAGTTTTAATATTTTTGCCTGTACAATTATTGTTAAAAGAAAAAACACCACGTTTATCAAAAAAATATCCACTGTACTTCATAAGCACTGAAAATAGCAACAGGTGTCTTTAAGATTTTAGCCACATTATTGTTTATTTTAAGTCTATTTCCATTATAATTTGATTCAATCATTTAATTAATCAGCGTTTTTCTTATTAGCAGCATTAAATCTGTAAAAAAATTATGTAAAATTTCAGTCAAAAGATTAATGGAAGTCGTGCGGATTTCTGGCGCCAATCGAATACGAAGAAACGGACTGAGCCGGCGAGGGTAGAACTTCCTCGAAAAAACTTCTTCCCTTCTTCGCCTCAGTTTGTCGCGCGGCGGCATAGTAGTGATACGACCGGGAGATCGTATTGGATCTTGATATAAGTTTTGGGGATTGCACGTAGACAATTCAGGTACATATAAACTTTTAATTAGTAATTTTCTTTTTATGTAATGTAATGAAGATTCATTTTTCGTAAGTTTTCTTTTATTGAAATAAAGCAGATGAAACAAAAAGTTAAAGATTATTTTTCAAGCTTTACTTGTCTATTTTATCTAGTTTTATCACACAGTTTTTGTTATTTCAGATCTGAAGATGGACTACTCAAGGATTTTTTCTGGCAAGAAGAAAGATGAAAATAAAGCTGAAAAATTTTCAGCCTGTTTGTTTGCAGCTAAAACAAAACAGTTTTACGGAAAAGGTCGTAAATTATCTAAAGCCAATATTGAAAATGTGGATATTGATAGCATATGGTATGATTACTTTTGTTTATTTTAATTTCATGTGGAACGTTTGTTGGTATTTGATGCAACTATAAAATGGAATCAACATAAAAAAGAATGCATCAAGTTAATAAACTGTACATAAATTTATTTCTTGAAGCTCTATAAGTAGTTTTTAATCTCATAGGTTGCCTAGATTTGATTACAGTTTTTGTAATTATTTTATTTGTTTATTATTATTTTATTATAATACAGTCATAGAGTGAAATCATTGAGTACAAATTGAAAATATAAAAGCACAATTTAAAATTTAAATCATATAGCGTTCAGATCAGTATATGTAGTTACAATCGCAACATCTTATCTTGAAAGTTTTATATCTGTAGTAAAATATTATTTGTTCGAAGAATATTGATCTTTTTCCCAGTAGAAAATAATTATCATTCAAGGAAAAATAGGTATCCATAAAAACTAAGTTATTGGTTTTGTCTATTGAATAGGTTTTCATTTTACTTGCAAGACTAACCAAGAGTACCTACCTTCATAAGTACTATACCTGACGCAATGATATTTTAAATATTTTGTAACATATTTTAATATATTTTCCTTATACTTAATATTATGTAATTTATTAATTGGTTTTATTTTGCATAGTTATGCTGCAATTCTAATTTACATAATATATTTATTTCAGTGATGATATAAATGACATTGTTCCTGCAGATAACAATGAAATTCTTTACATGCCGTATAATTCAACACTTGGTGCTCTAAAAATTCTTGAAAAGCAATTGGATTTTTTTGAAGGTGTCATATATTTTTACATTTTATTATTTATCTTTGATACACACAATATTTGATAAAACTTCTTTTATGATGTTTGTCAGAAGAATGTCAAGACACACTTTCGGCATTACAGAAAACTAAACAATTAAACAAGTTATCTAAGTAAGTAGTTTCTTGTGATATACTGCGAATATATATATATAATAGTACTGTTATGTTTTTTTTTCTTCCTTTTTAGGAAGAAAGCCAATAAATCCAAGAATAATAATAAATCAAATAATGATGATTGGAAAATAAAGGAGATTGAAGATGTAGATTTAGCACTTTTATTTGGTAATAGTCCTAAAGATAAACATCTTATTACAGAAGAAGAATATCCTTTGGTATTATATTACAATTAACTCTACGATATTCTATGAGATTTGTTTGAATTTCAGTTTAAATATTTTATTTATTAATAATTTTATTTTAGCCAATTGATCCATTACATGAGTTGAACTTTGATGATGTTGAGAAATTGACAAATAACTTTGAAACAAATTTCTCAGTACGCGTAGGTCCTGCTGGAATATCTGAAGAACTATGTGATCGTACTTCATCATTTTAATAATTAACTTATACTTATATTTCAATTCAATATTTTATAAAAGGTTAATAAATATATATTTTGACTTTACAATATAGTGAATGCAGGAACTTCAAATGAAACTCCGAAACGCAAGTCACGAAAATCATTTGAAGAAACACCATCAAAGCGACGACGCGTATGTTTCAATTACTATTTTTCGCGTTTTGTCAAATAGACATTATTTAAAGAAAGTTTTATTTTACAGGAAGATACAAGTTCAGCTCCATCACTCTCAAAGGCTGCTGATGCAACTGTAAATAAAATTTCTTAATTTTGAAATTTTTTAAAAATTGTATAGTTTAGTTAAGATAAGTAACAATAATCCATGAAATATTTAATTGTCTACAGTCTACAAGTGGACAGGTATCAGGTTCAGGTGGAAGATCGCCAATACCATTACATCCCGATCGGGCGAAGAAGTCGCTCACCTTTCCACGTCTAGACAATGCACAAGAATCTACTGCAGTTTTTGCTGAAGAACTAATAGAAGAAGGACCTCCCGAAGGTATGAACTAATAGTCTTACAATGTTCTGTAAAATCAGAGCGATAAAAGAAGTTTTATTTCGACATTATTTCTTTAAAATAATTTATCTTATCTAAGCCACTTCAAAACTGTATTTTTAACTATTACATATAAAAATTATTAATATACTAAGAAGTAAATTAATTTTAGTTTTGTTAAATTTAGGCTCTATACTATCGTAATTTTTACACATAATTGTCAATCAGTTGCACGTATTTACAAATGGTTAAAGAATAAAAGACTGCATTTTTATCTAGTAAGAGAATATACAAAAATAATCGTACATGAATATAAAATTTTTTAGATTTAGCGGTACCTTTGCCAAATGATTCAAACGTGGCGGATGTTCCCGAGGAGCCCATGGATCTACAAATTAATGCATTTCCACAAACGGTCGTGCCTGAGGAAAGACCTACTGATCATACTGTGGTTGATAATGTTCAAAATACAGGAATCGATAATATACAAGAACCGTGAGTACAAGACTTTCATTCATTCATTGTGCATTGTCTGTAAATTTTTGTTATAAGAATATTAGAACTGGATATAAAGATAATTAGTTATTGAAAATTAAATATTTTTTAAAATAAAATTTCACGATACAATAATCTTTGAAGGATCAATAATTAAATTCAGATTCTGTATAAAATGTATAAATTTCTATACTTATTATCGTGAATTTAGTCTTTGCGTATCCCATCAATATACCACAAATAATTTTAGCAGTTTTATTTCATTTGATTTCTTTTGATTTCTGAATGTTTATTCCAATCTGCTACATACAATCGTTATTTACATATTTAGATAAATCATTTTTTTCGTATTACTCTGTAATTAATTTTTATTTAAAATTAGAGCTTCCACTCTACAAAAGAATCAAGAGGATGACGCAGAGAAGACCTTCTCACTGCCAGAGCTTGATGATTCGTTAATTCATCAAAAACGGCGAAAAAGAAATCGAAGATTAATCTTCAGTGATGAAGAAAAGAAAATTGATATCAGAAAAAATCTGGAAAATCCGAATAATCCATATATTCACATTGCAGTAAGAATATTAAACAATTTTCTATATACATATATTAACTGTATCTATATATATTAACTGTACCTAGTTATTAACTAAATTTAAAGTATGCATTACGTAAAATAACATTTTTAATTGCATTGTTTTAGGATCCACTTAGAAATGTGCGAGAGAAAAAATTTGCAAAAGTGCCTGCCAAGACATTATTATCATTACCATCTGTTCGATTACACTCACGACCTTACAGAAATGGAATTGATTGTTGTTGGGGAAAGACTTTAACTTCTCTATTCTTGAAAATGACTGAAAAACCTTGCACCAGTAGTGAAGGTAAAACACATTTAACAGACAATTTTTGGTTGCTATTACATCAACATTTTTCCAACGGCACAACTCGTGATAAAAAAGGGGATTTCGTTAAATGATCATAAAATTAATTTTGTTTCTAAATTTTATACAATTTTTAATTACCGTTAAACAACGGCCATTAAAGAAACCTGCATTTTATTTTCAGATGAAACTGGGCATGGCGAATTAGTTAGGAACCGAGGTACTCTCAATAAAGGAGGACGCAGCACCACCTTTATAGTTCCAGAGAGGCCTTCTGCTTCTCACACGTCTGAGTTGGCGAAATCAGTTCACCAATCGCGATCGGATATTTATATAAACGCCGACGACGAACCAGGATACCAAAATTCCATGCTGATGACTCCTCCTCTTCAACCGTCTTTTGAAAATGAGCAGCCTCAAACTACTCCTGAACGAGAAAGAGAAGCTCAACCATCGTCAATTGTTCAGCAGAAACGGTCGCGAACTGCCAGGTTCTTTTATTATTAACTGACGGAATTATTGTTCACAATATTTATTATATTAAAATATAATATATTTTTGTATCAGTGCGGTACTTAAAGATCATTTGATTTCCACTGCCGCTATTTCGCCACGACAACGTGGACGCTCAAGTGGAGCTGGTCTGCCACAGCATGAGCCGCAACATGCAAGTGAATCTCCAAGTGCTGCTCCTTTAATAACCGATGTTGCAAGATCTGAACGATCCTTGTCCAGTACGCCAGATAATTTTTCAACTAACGACTCAGAATCAGCGTAAGTTTTCATTCGTTATAGTTTAAGTATAAGAACTATTCCTCGTGTTCATCTTAAGGAGATTTCTCAAGAAGAAAAGAGACTTTTTAAGAGTCAACCGTTATAAATATAAATTCACGATAAATAATTAAAATTTGATTTTTTAAAGGCTGGAAATAAATTTCAATTTTGTTAAATCTATTTTTTTAGGAGACTAGAACGCTTGAAATATTTTATGAGCAAAGATGAATTTGAACATTTCTTAGAAAAAATTTGGAATGGCTTGAGAAATAAAAGCTCTTATAAGAATGAGGAGCTTAAATGTAATTTGACAGATATACTAGTCCCAGGTGAATCTTCTCGGGAAGAAGTAATTGTATACTTCAACTATCTCTTTGGTAAGCATATTTTTCTTATAGAGAAATCTGTATAAATAAGACTCTTCATTATTTTTTAGTATGATTTATTATAACAGACATAAATATTTTTTAGGTTTTGAAAAACAAGGGAAATTGCTGATTAAACAAGATATACCGTATGGACCAGTAACAATAGTAAAAATAGATTAGAGCAAAGACTGTGTAAGTAATGCAGCATAAGAATTGTACAAATTAATATAATTTAAAATCGTTAAATCATTGTATTTTGCGGTACATAGAGTATCGTATCCATGATACATGATTAATAATTTTTAAAAATTTACAATCAATTTAAAAATTTGTATTAATCAGTCTTTAAAATACTGATTATATTTTTTAGAATTGTACAAACTATTATTTTTATGATATATTTATTACGCATAATTTTTTTAATTCTACGTATTTATAAAACTTGGTCAGAGCGATTACTATTTTTCTTTTATTCTTTTTGTTGCATTTTAATATTTTAATATATTTAGTTATATTTATATATTTTATTTACAAAAATTATCTACATTTGTATACCCCATGTAGGGGTTGCTTACTCTTATCTATATTGTAAAAGGACAGTAATTGTTTGCTTATTTTAAATGAATAAAAAAATTTTAAGTAATCTTATATTTTTTCATTAAAATTATTCGCTTGCAAGTGGCTTTTTAAAATAAACTAAGTATTTCGATTGTATTAAAAAAGACAAGACATTAGAATAAACCAAAAATATCTGAACATTTTCAAAGGGAAGTAGGAATTAAATTCGTAAGAAATCTGTTGAGATTATACAATCTGCAGATAAGGTATACCAGATAACAGAAATCTTTCTTAGATAGTAACGTTGTCATATATCATCTTGGCACTTTCGATTCGCTTAGTAGTGACCAGTTGAAAGCGTGCATTTCGTATGAAGGAAGGCAGTAAACGCTGCTGTTTCACTTTGTAAAAATGATTAAATATTGGGTGAAAAGTGTCATTCTGTTGTGCGTTTTCTTTGCAAAATTTTGTTATTCGGTGCCGCTTCATAGAAGCAATTTCGAATTATCTATAATACACTTCAGCGATTTTCACTCAAGGTAGTAAGAAAGTCATCCTTTTTAAAATTTAAAAAACGTTTTACAATAGGCTATAAATAACTTGCTTATGTACTGCATGTGTAGTGTATTTAAAAGACTGCACGAAATTTCTTAAATATTTCTATAATAATTAAGTTAGAGAGAGAGAGAGAAATATATTATCATTGATTTACTATTTTATTTTATTTAGTAGCTAGGTAGTTTTATTTCTGAAAAATAAGCACTTCAAATTTTAATTCTGGATAATTGATTTTTAATTGAAAAATGTAAGTTAGAATTTTATACTAAAGAAGTATGTAGAAGTAGTTAGAACTGTAACTCACTTTAAATTTAATCAACGATTCAATTTTCAAATAATAACAATAATACAAGTGGGAGAAATAAGAGCACATAAGTTTATTATCAGCAAATACAACATTTTTTCCAGTTATGTACCTATAATATTATTTTTACTACAATTAGTTATTATTAGTCTTTTATATATTGTTAGTCTGTAAAAGTTGTTTAATATTGCATTTAGATAATTTGATTTGAATTTTATCATTAGATATGTAGACTCTTCTGAATATTTGTAATTTAATGCATGTTATATTTGCAAGATCTCGCAAATTTTTAAGGCAATAATATTAATATAATAATACGTTCTTCACGATCCAGATTCATCCCAGTATCACCAACAGGCGGACTCTGTTATGATTACGCAGAAGAAAAGTGTGTAGGGGGAATTGCCCGGATTGCCACGATCGTCAATCAATTGAAGCAAGCTCGGCCCAATGCAATCTTCTTGAACGCCGGGGACTGCTTCCAGGGTACCCTTTACTACTACGTTCATCGTGGTAACATTACCGCTTACTTCATGAACAAGCTTCCACACGATGCAATGGTAAGTTCGCGATAAATCTATTTTAAGGCGCAGCTTACTGGAAAACTTAAAAAAAGACATTTTCATTAAGTAGAGTACGTCATTTGTAGACTAATTCGTATTCCGGTTGAAAATATGAACGTATTGAAAATCAATATTGAACATCGAAAATCAGCGTTGAATCTTGAAAATCAACGTTGATTTGCAATGTTTATAAGGGAGGGTTTAAATAAACGTTAAAAATCAAGCCATATCAAGGTTTTTCAAAGTTCAATGTTGATTCTCAATGTTCAACATTGATTTTCAACGTTCCTATTTTCAACCGGAATATAATTGACGTTACAAATGTTATACATTGCTAATTATTTTGTTTAGCAAATTTAATGAATTATTATAATATTATAATATTAGGCTTTAAATGAAATAAGTAGGTAATTAAGTACTTAGTATTTTATTTTCAAAATTTCAGACGATTGGAAATCACGACTTTGACGATGAAATATCGGGCCTGGTGTCGTACGTCGGTCAGCTGCATGCACCTGTCGTGGTGACGAATATCGATCACAGTAAAGAACCCTCGATCCCACAGGTTGGGTCTAATTCAATAAAATATATACCACAAGAGAATAGCAAAAAGATACTTATCCTTTAAAATCAATAAGTGCAATTAGTTTAATGGCTGAAAAATGAAAGTAATACAATAATAAATAAAAATTGTAAATATAACTTTATTCTTATATGCACACTTTCTTTTAGAATCTTTTCACAAATAGCACGATTATTCAGAGAAGCGGTAAAAATATAGGCGTAATTGGATTGATTACTTCAGACATAAAGGTACGAGAAATTAATATATTTTTTGACACCATTATAAAAAGAAACTTCTTTATTTTATAGAAAATCTCAACGCACACTGGAAACTTAAAATTTTTGGACGAAGTTGCTACTGTGAATTTGGAAGCGAAGAAACTAAAAGACAAGGGAGTAAATATTATCATTGTCTTGAGCCACTGCGGCATCCAGCACGATCAAATAATAGCCAGAAATTGTCCAGACGTCGACATTATAGTTGGCGGCCACTCTCACATCCTTCTCTACAATGGTATTTGTATAAATCAACATGCGCAACATAAAAAAATAAGTCAACGTTTCAGTAATGTTTTAATTTTGCGCAGGAGTTCCGCCTTCCAATGAATTTGCGTACGGCGTGTACCCGCTTGTAATCACGCAAGAAAAAGGCAATAGAAAAGTATTGATAGTTCATGCCAGCGCCTTTACTAAGTAAATTGTCGCTTTTTTCCCTACTGTTGACTTGACGTAACGCTTTGAAAAATATGTATAATTTTTAGTTCAGATTTAAAAAGAAAAAGTTATAGTTAGAGTAAAATAATTTTTCATACAACATTAGTTGTTTAGTTCTGTTCCTAATATATTTTAATAGATATATGTGCTAATTAAAACAAATAATTGTCAAAAAGATGTTATTTTTTTAAAAGTTACATTCATTAATTTTCAAATATATTTTATAAGTACAACTACGAACAAAATTTAAGAAGTCAATCGAAGGAACTTCAATTTAAGGATAAAAGAATTAATTAAAATCTAACAGAAAGCTAATTAATATTTAAATGATTTCAGATACATGGGCGACATAAGGGTAATCTTTGATCAAAATGACGAAGTCGCCCACTGGGTTGGAAATCCAATTTACTTGGATAAATCAATAACAGAGGGTACGTTATTTCTCACCAGAATGCCAATAAAATAGTGGAATAAATTTGAATGAATTCATCAAGTATAAATTTGTCACAAAAGATTGAAACGTCATTTTCAGATCCGCTAATAGTGCAAGAGCTGCAGCCGTGGAAGGTCGAGGTCGATAAAATCGGTAAAGTTCTGATAGGAAAATCTTTGGTATTTTTAAACGGATCCTGTTCGACGGGTGAATGCAATTTAGGAAACTTAATAGCCGATGCCCTACTTGATGAAGTAAGGAAAAAGAATATCACCTTCCAACAATCCGCGGATCCAATAGTAAACGATTATATCCATGCTAATCAATCGATTTTTGTTTCTAGTATGTCGGTGAAGCATCTATTGGCCTCACATGTGCCGCGAACATACAAAATAGTATTCCAGCTGGACGAATTGTTTACGAGGACATATATATGACTTTGCCGTATAATAATACGTGGGATCTTATTCAGCTTCAAGGGAAAGATCTTTTACAGGCGAGATAAAGAAAACTTTTTTTATTGCAATGCGTGTTCGCAAAATTAATGATTAACGATATAATGTAAATTTTTTAGCTGCTGGAAAACAATGTAGCAATTAGTGCGAGCAATACAAGCTTTTTGAATTTAAATCTGCTACAGTGGTCTGGATTGAAAGTAGCTTATAATTTAAACAGCGAAGGCTCTAAAGTAATTAGTGCAAAAATAAGGTAAGGGCTGCGATGAAAGTTACTAGCAACTTAAGAATATTTTAAAATTATTTTAATCAAAAGCAATACCTATAAAATGTAAGCGGAGCACTTTTAAATTTTGTTTTGACCTCTGTGACAAACTATTATTAACAGAGCTGTAAAGTTTTAATTACATATTTATGAGGATTGTATGATTAAATACATTTACTTTACGACTCTCTATGTATATTTAAGAATTGATAAGTGAAATGGAATTTATACGTTTCAGATGTCTTCAATGTGTACATCAAAAATACGATGCTCTGAACGTTACTGAATGGTATTCCATATCTCTTCCGAGTTACCTGGTATCCTCAGCATTTCCACTAATTTTGAATGAACATCGAAACCATGTAATTGGCAAAACTTACGACGTCGAAAATTTGATCAAGTACATAAAAAAAGTGAAAGAGATCAACATTCAAACGGAAGGCAGAATAGTTTTCATTTAACTTCAACAGTATTAAGATAAAAAAAGGAATTTCAGTTTCTCTATGATTTATTTTCAGCGACTATAAAGTAGTAACATTGTTTTATGTTAAATGTTATTTAATTAATTGTTACTATACTTTATATTCTACACACGCTTTTTAACTTTTCGTTCAGTTGTACTTTGCAGTAATTACCGCGGAACATAAGAATGTCATTTAAATTCGTCAAATTAAAATGCAGCAGATTTGCAATCAAAGTTTCAAACTAAAATTTTTAATTTATTTATAACGATGTACTTGTAATTCACTGTACAAATTGTTAAAGCCTACATGTGCTTAATAAACTTTTTAATAATAATTGTTACTGTATTTCAACAACGTTTATGTATCTTTGATTATTAGTCAAGTAGTAATTATGGCTATTTCTAATTAATAATTAATCTTTAAATGAGTAAAAGCTGCAGTCAAATTGCTTACTCAATTAGAATATAACTATCTCAAACCAACTCGACGGCCAACGCCCGAACGTCATCGAATCCTTCGCGTGTCCGCACGTGCAACAG
Organism: Sycophila texana; assembly: GCA_035582955.1. Classification (NCBI taxonomy): domain Eukaryota; kingdom Metazoa; phylum Arthropoda; class Insecta; order Hymenoptera; family Eurytomidae; genus Sycophila; species Sycophila texana. Next base: position 813,670 of record JAWWEN010000002.1, read on the forward strand.
CCTTTAGCGGGAATCTCGCGCTCGAGCAACACGTGCGGTCGTCGTCAGCTTGCGAGACAACCGAGTGTACATCGAGGACGATAGGGATGATAACAGTAATGCGCGCGTTGCGTGCTTATAGATGGTACGTCGACAACGTGCATTTCGTAATCAGACGCCCGAGCGCGCAGCAGAGCTATACCCATGTAAACGCGCTGGAGTCACGAGATTCCACCTGGTGCACGCCAAGTTTTTACTTTTTACTGCGAGTAGGAGGAACGTAATAAAGTTATGATGCGCGAAGATCTTTTATTGGAGCTGAGAATTGCGAGCTTTAGAGTTTAGTGATTTTATACTTGCAATGCGATTGGGAAATGGAGCGATGAGGGTTTTGAAGACGTAAGCTTGTATTTCAATTGTGAGATTTTGATTTTGTACGATTGCGAAGCGCACGCCTGATCTAGTAGAAGTAAAAGAAACATATGACATTACTATGATTTTATTAAAAATTGTATTTTTAATCAAGTAAATCTTATAAAATTTATAAAACTGAAGCGTGTTAAACAAAATTAAACAAAGCTGTGTAGAATTTCAATATTTAATCCAGAGTAAGTGAAGTATAGGATGAGCAATGAAAGAATAAAATAACAAACGTGGAAATATCTTTGATAATTTCTATATTTTTCTTAATAGTTGTTTGAATACGCCTACCGGGAGGCTCTCGATGATCAACGCCAATCGCTCAGCACACAAATTTCAACGATCTCCGCGTATTATCACCGCTTCGCTCGCTAGAACTTTTGCTCTCTATAAAAAGTGAAGCCTCAATCGCCTCAGTTCTAGATTAATTGCCATCGAGTTGAACGACCGATTCACAGTTTCTTTAAAAGTAAACCCGACATAATCACATCGCACTCAGTTATTTCTCTCTTCAAACAATAATAATTCTTTTTTTTAAACGTATACGAGTAATTAGGAGTAGTAATTATTACACAGTAATAGAGCGGGTAATGGATAATAAATTTAATACGTTTCCTTGGAAAAATTCGCCTACGCAATGTAACGCAATGTAAAAATAGCTACGCTTTTTTTTGTAATTCTATAGTCGTTTTCACGATCGGTAATTTATTTTTATTTATTTTTTTTTTTTTTTAAGATCACCTTTTTATTTGCACGTTTCGCGCGCAAAATATTACGGTAAAATTTATACTGAAAATCTAAACAGTAAAAAATTCATCACCACTTCTTTACTTTGTTTTTTTTTTCTCGATTGTTCATGATTGTTAAATCGTAAACTATAATAAGTGTTATCGAAGTCAATACATTTTCATGGAAAGTATCATATAAATTGTTAAAAATATAACAAGATTGTTGAAACAAACTTTTTTAACAAAAAAAAGAAAAAATTCGTAACGTAGATGCAAACGGTATAAGGATTGAAAAAATGAGTGGAAAAAATGTGTATTTATAAACGAAAAACTTTTCCTAAATTCCACATCATCGAATTAAAATAGAGAAATGGTGTAGGTTTTTTTTAATATCCTCCTTTATGAAAATCTTTACACATTTGTACAAGTGTAAACACACATAAGGGGTTTCAATTTGTTGCCGTGGCGGCGGGACTCTCGTGTGTGGCACATCGATAAGAGCACGTATATAATAAAAAATTAATTCTACCACAACGCTTAGTGTTCGTCGTCCCTATAAACTATGCATTTTTAGTTTACTTTATTTTTCTCTCATCTCTCGCGTCAACCCTTCTTTTTCTCAATATATTTATAATATATATACTGGTCAGTCGTTAGACATTTACAGAGCTTATACATTTCGCTTTATATTACATCGGAGGAGAAAAAACAGTCAGGATGCCGTTTACGCACGAGTAAATTCATTTTGTTTAAATATAGTTATTTTTATATCACTTAATTTTACCTGTTTAAGGATAGCTTTTTTTTTTTATTACGAATGTAAAATGTTCGGTTGGTAAATTATCGTTTTTACCTCTACAGTTATTGATACTTTTTTTTAGTAGGAATTCTGACTAAGGATGAATTATGCTCTTTTAATTATAGAAATTCATTTAACCTTATTGCATCTTGATTGTTTTCATTTACAAATTTACTTTTTAATACACGATTTAGGGTTTCGTTAAAAGAATACGGTTGACTACTTTGGCAAAAAGATTTCTCTAAAAATTCAATGAAATTTTCAAGTCGACTTTTTTAAAACTAATAAAACGAATGAAAACAAAAAATATCATCTTTCTGTCATTTTTAGAGAAATCTTTACTCGAGGTATAACAAATGGCAAACTTATTATGCAAAGAAACTTAAAAAAAAAAAATAATATAAATAACAATGAATAAAAATTACTTTATAAAACTAATCATTATACGCGGGCATTGAAATACATGATTAATATGATTGGCTAATAATCATGATTTTGTTACATATATATTCCCAACGCATTTTAACAAAAGTTTAAACAGAATTTTCAGATAATCTCGTATGTCGGATATGCCAGAAAATTAATAAAAGAATCTTAATTACATACTGAATAATCTTAATTAAGTAACTGAATACAAAGAATATTAATTGAAATACATTTGTGTTCGCATTCACATTCGGCAGAGTTTTTTTTACAATTCGATTACAAAGTTTTACGTATATATATATATTTACATCTTCGCATTCCTTAAAAATCTAATAATGCTCTAAGGAAAATTCATTAAATTTAAGTCATACTGTCATAAATGCGATTCCTATCCTTCGCGCAAGTTTGTTTCTTACCCTATTGCTATACCGAAAATATTTGTGTTATGCAGAATTAATTTAATATTCTTTACTATTTTCAAATAAATTATATCGTGCTTTGAAGCAATATTGCGGTAGAACAAAATTTTTGTTTCTAAGGAAACTCGTGTCCGTAGAGCTTTTCGTTTATTATCATTTTGAAATTCGTTGTTAATCTTTGAATTTGAAAACATACGAATGTGATATAAACAAATGGATTTTAAAATGTATCTTGAAATTACAATCGAATAAAAATCGGAACTTAGGGGGGACCGTGATTAATATCTTTTTCATAAAGCAATTATAATTCATTTAAAATATCTTGTATTGGGACTATTATATAAAGCATCCATTTAGATTTTATTAAACTAGTTAGCGCTATTATAAAAGAATACTTTTGACTTCACTGTAAAATTAAAATATTTTGATCTTTAATACTCAGTGGTTCTATTACAATTTGATTTATAGAAAGTAATTAACTAATCACTTTCTATAAAACCTACGTGTAATTACACGTAGGTAAAAAATATGGAAAAATTTATCACGGTACCTCCAATAGATTTTACATAAATTATCTTGCTTACAGTCCTTAATTAAAACAAATAGTGTCAGAAAAAACCATGGACATGTAGAACGCCAGGAAAACTAATTATTGCACGCAGGTAAATAGAATAAAATTAATAGTTTCTTGTTCAAAAGCGTAAAGTGTGAAAACGCATGTTCATTTGGCTATTGCAACAATAAGACAACAACGTCAGAAAATTCACATTTTTTTGGTAATGTGTATTTTTGTAACAAAAGAGTTAAAAAATAAAGCGTACACAGACGATATAAAGGCAAAAGAAATTTATTAATGTCAACTGCCGCCACCTTCGCAGCGACGTAGGAAATGTCTGGGAGCTGAGATTTGTTCTCTTGTAAGGCACGGAGTATTTACAAGTGAGACCCGTCGCTCGTCATTCATATCGTTTTCTCTTTTTCCGCGACTCAATCGTCGCCCCTTACACCTGTTGTAGTTTTATATGCAGCTCGCGCGAAAAATTGCACAGCCCAATGTTAAATTAACAGATAAGGAAATGCGCTAGGAACTCGCCATGCAATCCAAGTTGAAGAGTACACTCATTGATTTACGGTGTTCGGGACGCATTAAATAAGCAAATTAACGACGGTTTAAATAACAACATTTGCAAAGGTTCAAGAGGAGAAAAATAAATCCTGTAACTGTTCATTTCCATAAAGGAAAATCATCAGTCGTAAATGTGTCTTCATATATATTCGATTAGATCGTATTAATTTTAAAAACTTAATCAAGGGGACATAAAATTCTAAATTGAATGATAACATAAATAGTAACATAAATTACATTGAAGCAACATGGGTACCTATTGCGAATCAGATTAAAACTGATAAAAGGATAAAAAAAAGTGTATTGTAATAAAGCAATTTTTAAAAAAGAAAATAAAAAAGGAATTAAGAATCGACGACTAAGGAAAAATTGTTTCCTTAATAAATACAAAGTCGTAATCTCGATAAAAAACGTCAACGTTCTTTTTCCCCTCTACATACGTATCTCCTATAATCGATTCCAGTACATGTATGCGTTCTACGCGCAATATATTTTCTTTTATATTACCTTTAAATGTCCGCATTGCCACTTCGAGTTTTCCTAATCACATTCCGTCACTCGCTGGTATAAAAAATATTCAGGTATACGATATAAGATTATGACTATCCCTGCGTCACAAACGCGCATCTCTTTTAGTTACAACCTGAAACGCATTTTCAACGTGCGTATTTTTTTTTTCTTTTAATCATACTTATCACTCTTTTTCTTTTTATATTTACTGTAAGTGTTCCGTTTTTAGTTATTCTTTTAGTTTTGCATCTAATCATTTTTTTTTTTTTGCAATAAAGATCTACTTGCTGATCAGATTCGGACAATCTTAGAGAATACTGGATTACTTGTTGCAGTACCGGCAATTTGTTGTTACATTAGTAATCTTTATACAGTTAAATGAATAAATACTTAAAAAACTAGATGTTAATAGTAATGTATAAACATTACATTTTAAAAAGATTTCCTTCGAAACGCTCGACGACCTTCGTTCAATTTACAAAAATCCAATTTCATAAACATTTCAAATGCTTTATCCTGAATTGCATTGCAATTCGGATTTTTATAAATGAATCGCATTCAATCGAACGTTTGCTTAACAGAACAAGTAAATTGTGAGCTTATAACCCACTTAATACGAAATCCGTTTGCGCAACCAAAGAATTGCGAAACGAACGTGTGTATACAGCGAACGAAGATTAAAAAAAAAAAAAAATAAAAATAAAAGGAGCTCGTTTAAAATTGCCGGAACAGCATCAAATAAATTCAACTAGAATAGTAATAGAGCTACTTATGCGTAATCCTAAGAAGTATACAATGCGATGACTTTTACTTATGTTTAACCGAAAGTGGAAAGTGCCGAAGAAGGACGACCGGAGAATTTCTCTCGGCGCGCTTCGCAAGTCGGTTTCTCTCAGCTTCCTGCACTTCCCCTCGCCGCACCGTAGAAAAATATCTTCCTTACTCCATATAGGCGTGCTCGCCTTCTCTTCTCTTCCTCTTCTTCTTCCTTTTTAGTTTTGATTCGTCAGCGAAACAAGTATGCCCCCTTCGACGCACAGTTCCCCTTTTAAGCACCAAGCACCGCTTCCTTATAAAATAAAAAGTCGTCCGAGGATTCTTAAAAATAGAGTCGAGCCCAAGTCGACGATGTCTCTGCAGTGTGTCAGCGGGACGTGAGCCGCGAGCGGCGCTCAGCACTCGGCGCGGCCCCGCCACCTCGAGGCGAAGAACGAGGCGGGATGGGGCCGCTTTTTGGCACTTCGGGGCGGCTCGGGGGCCGTGCACTAGACGGCGCAGCCCTTCCTCGTGCCGTACAGCACCTTAAGCTCCGGCACGATGATCTTCTTGATCAGGATGTTCGTCTTGGCCGTCAGCGTGTCCCTGTAGTTGTCCTTCTTGTAGATCTTGATGCCCGGCCTGTGCACCAGGAAGGCGTTGTCCAGGATCAGGAAGTCGTAGTCCAGGACGCACAGCGCGTAGCCCTGCAATTAAAATTTAAATTAACATTTTTAATCTTTCTTTTTTTTTTTTTTGTTTACAAAATAATTTTAAAGCTAAAGCGATTTCATAAAGGTACAAAGCACTGATTTGACAGCCATTTTAAAATTATAATAAAAATATTTATCGAGTAGATTAACAGTTTGAATCTTTATTAATATTAATTATTATTAATTGATTAGATTGACATTTCGAATTTTTCTTTCTTTATAAAATAATGGGTAATAATAATTATTAATTGAGTGGAGAAAAAAAAATTGTGTTGTGACGCGTGCAGCTTTCTTGAAGTCTTATACTGATATTGTCTGTGTCTACTTAAGTTTTCTAATTTTCTCGACATTCCAACGATAGTAACTTTCACAACTTGTGCATTTACCTGTCGCATTAGAAAAGAGTGTAAAAATAATTTTTGTTAATATTTTTAAGTCATTGTCACATTTACTTTGATTGATAATTAAAAGTATCCACGGATGCTAGTTAAAACTACATGTATTATATATAGAAACAACTGTACTTATCACAGTTCTGCTCACAAGTTCTGCAGGAATTGAAACTTCAATGATATTACTGAAATATCATCTATGGATAATGTGATAAATTTGTCGAAACATTCATTCAAAATGATATTAAACATTCTGTGAGAGTGATTAAAGTATATAATTTGAATATTTAGAAATTGAATTAATAATAGTAGTGTAATTAGGTTCTTACAGAAAGAATTTTTTTTTTTTAAATTTCATTAACTATCATCCTATAGAATATTAAAAAATAATCCTCAAACATTTTTTATTTTTTTATTTATATTCTCTACATAAATTCTGCAGAAATTCTTCTGAAAGATTTTCTGCAGAATCTGTGGAAAAAATCGGCTAAAAATCCTGCACAATCTCTGCATAATATTTTTCTGTACAATTTGTGCAAAACTTTCTCATAAGGGTTTTATAAAAGAACATAAAATCAAACAAATTAGAACTAAATAAGATTAAATTAAAAATAAAAGAACATAAAATAAAATAAAAGAACATAAAAATAAAATAAAATAAAATAAAATAAAATAAAATAAATTTATAACTAATAATAAGATTGGACGGTGTAGAGTGGTAAGCGCATTTTTCCTTTGATTCTCGATTTGGCGATAATAAATTTAAATTTTGTGT
>JAWWEN010000002.1:823150-847066 GCA_035582955.1 Sycophila texana
GGTTGAAACAAGTAAATATTAATTAAAGCAAGTAATGGTTAATTGTGATTAGTAAACTTTTTTCTCAGTGTACCTAAAGTTCAGCTAATTTTATAAAACAGTGCGGTACTTTTATCATAGACTGACATTTTTGCTTAATATTCAATACTGAAGAAAAAATTTTGATGTACATCTAATCCTTTTTTTAAAAAAGTATGTTGTGAAGTATTTTAAAACGCGAGGTGGAATATGAAAATCTAAAATTTTAATCCTCTCAGAAAAAGGATGACAGGATGTTGTGAAGAATTTTAAAACGCCATTTGGAGCATGGGTATAATGTATCCGATTAAATGGCGCTGAATTTAAAAATCTAATATTTTAAATACGATTAAAAAATGTGGACGCGCGAAGCACGTTGGATTTTGCTGGTTACTTAAAGATTTTGTTGAGTCCTTCTTACAAAATTGTTTTATTGATTTAAGTAAATATCTACAGTTGAATGAACAAAATTTTTAGTTAAAAAATCCATCTATTTAAATTCTATTAAATATTTTGTTAATTTAGCTAAAACTTTTGTTGATTAAACTAAATGTTTAGGTACATAAACTAAAATGGTTTTGTAAGCAGAAATTTAGTTGGTTCTACAAAATTTTGTTTTCATTCTACTAAAAATAACTAAATCATTTTTCTCACTATAATTTGCGGGGGTTTTAAGTTCAATATATATCTTTTTAGTTCATATAATTTCTTTAAGGGTAGGGTTTAGTCTAGAATGTTTGAAAATTAAAGAATATTTTTTCTATCTGGACCCTACTCGTAAATTCAAATTCTTCCTTCTAAAACTGTACGAGCGTAAGTGCTGCCGCGTTTTTAAAGCACGAAAAATCGAATGAAATCATACCACTCGAGAGAAAAGAAAATTCCATTTCGGAAAAAAATGAATTCACTCTATTGCGGTTCAATTGCGCAGTCTTCGAATCGGGTCGGTTTACTCTTTACTTTATTGCCAGAGTGCATTACGAAGTTTTTTTACTAATTCAATTTCAAAAGGTCGGTGTATAGTGCAGTTTCTTAATTGACTAAAAATCATTTCAATTTAGAATTATTTCGTTTTATGCGCTTATAAAAATTTTTCTAGATAATCACAAAAATTACTGTATTTATATTTTTATATATAAAAAAAATATATATATATATATACTATGACTAAAATAGATCTATTTTATATCTTGATGAATTAATTCTATTTCCATAAAAAATTGACTTGAAATACTTTCTACGTACTATAATCACAATTGAAACTACAATTTCCTCAAATTTGAAAAGTTTCTTTCTACTAATCTAACTTCAGTTGCTCCCGCAGTTTGTCCGCTCGGCCGCTTTACCAAAGCGTAAAGTAACGTTTAGCTGGGCATTTATCCCCGCGGAAAAAAAGGTACACGTCGCGATCGCATTTCTCGGCGCGGAAAAACTTTAGCTCTTTAAATGAAAAATCGCAGCGGCGCGGAACAGCTTTACGGCTTCCCCTTAAGGTTTCCGTTATTTTTGTCCGCGCGAGGTTTCGCATCGATCTGTCAACGCGTTTCTTCTTTCGCCGTTTCCGCCGCCGCGAAACGGACTTTATCGAGTTACGCGCGGGCCTTTTGCAAGCCGCGCGCTCGCTCAATATATAAAAAAAAAAAAAATAATATTGTCCCGGCGAACAGCAAACTGGAGGATCTGGTGATCGAGAAGAGAGGCAACCCGATGAGAAGCGTGATACTAACGACCTGGCGCAGCGGGAGCACCTTTCTCGGGGACATACTGAACGCCCATCCCGCCAATTTCTACCATTACGAGCCGCTACTGCACTTCGGGATCATTCAGATACGCGACCGGCCGCTCTCCGACGAAGCCTTAGACAATTTGGACGCCATGTTCAGATGCGAATACTCTACCTTAGGTATTCATTTATATCATTATTTTTTAACGCGAATTCATGATTTTATATACTTATTTATGAGGCGATATTTCGGGTTCATTCTCTAAATTTGAATAAGTGCACTGGGAGAATTTTCTCGAAAAAATTACAGTGATTTTCCCGTACAAATTATGGTGATTTTCCAGTAAAAATTACATGAAAAGACGTAATCGTGGGACGGATGGCATTGTTGTTAATTTTTGCGGGAAAATCACGGCAATTTTCATTTACTTTTGTAAAGCTCTGTAATTGTTGTGTGAAAATCTTCGTAATTTTTACAGGGTTTTTCTTGTAAAATTTACAAAGCTTGGGTCAACCGTCCAAAATTCGTGTAAAAATTACGGTGATTTTCCCGTAAAAAGTATTGCCTGTGATTGCGTTTCTTCACATAATTTTTACGGAAAAATCACCTTCATTTTGTCGAGAAAATTCCCTCAACTTGAAATTCACAAATTCACTTATTTGAAAGTCTAAGTCTTCCACTTATTCGATACATGTAGGAATTGTAGGATGATTTATAACGTAGCATAAGTGAACAGTCACTTATATTTGAAATAAGTTTTACTTATTGTTTAAAGAGAAATGCTCTGGCCTCTTCTGTACAAAGAGCATTGGAATAATGAGACTGGCTAAATAAAATTTATTGACTAGCTGATGATGAAGAAATTTGTAATTTTTTTTATTATTATTATGCATTTTGTTGGTATTTTTATGATAGTTAGGTGAGTGTAGGAATTGTGGATCGCTTAATTTTTTAGTCCGTGGGAGATATGTTTTTTTTTTTTTTTTTATGTACACCGAGAGAAATTCATTATAAAATTTACGATGAAGATCATCATAAAAATTACGTGAAAACGTTAAAAGTACGAGGATTTACAAAAATGATTATAAAACATTTCTTGTAACATTATTAAACTGTTTCTCATAAAAATAGAAAAAAAATGTTTTTAAAGTTAAAAAATTATAGTCTTTCCTATACGGATTTCCTAATCCTGTACCACAATCCGTCTAATTTTTTTCTCACGTTATTTTTTTTTTATATTTACGGTATACGGTCATCGTAAATTTTACGACAAAATTCACTGAGGATATAAAAGTGAAAGAAGCCTAAATTGTAAATTCTAACGTTCAATAGTTTTGAGGCCAGAAAATACAGTAATAGTAAATTTTCAACAATAACAGTAAAAAGGATATTATATTTATCTAGTGAGTATAGATAATTAGTTCTCTAACGATCTAAACTAACGTCAAAGGTATATATAGAAAGGGGAAAAAAAATAATATTTTTATTGCTAGGCTGTTTCAATAATAAATGTTCAAGCACAAATGATAAATCGATCAGTTAAGATGAGATATAATTAATATAAATTTTTTATATGTATTTAATTATTTACTATTAAATCATGATTTACTTTTCAGAACGTTATTTAAGTTTTGGAAAAAATGCTCATCCTTGGGTATTCAATCACAACACGCACCTGTGGAAGCAGTGTCAATTTCACAAAAGGATATGCTGGGATCACAGATTTGTATCAAAGTTTTGTAAACTCTTTCCATTCCAGTCCATGAAGATCGTTAGGTTAAGGCTGCAACCTATGGAGAGGTTTTTAGAACAAAATGAGTAAGTTTTCTTATATGAAAGTAGAACAAAACGTACCTGCATCGATTAATGTGCCTTTCATTTAACTTTGAAAGAAACTACCATATCTTTTATATTATTTATTCATGTATTTAATTATTAGGTGGGCTAAAATTTCATTGTAATTAGAATCCACTTAAATAAAGTACAAGTGACAAAAATATATAATTAAAAAGTCTCTGCTAGAATTTTTGTATATCCGTGTACGAAAAATAATAAATATTTAATGCGTTTCATTTATCATTAATTTTATTTAGAGAATTTGCTATTTAAAATACTAATTTTTTATAAATTGAATCTTAAAATTCAAGCAAAGCACATTAATTGTATCAGGTACGTTTGATTGAGCTCAAATCAATGTAATTCGTAAAATGAAAAAAAAAAGTCATTTGATAACTGACCACGATTTTTTATTTTCAGATTAGGATTAAGAATCGTGTTGTTAATTCGCGACCCACGCGGAGTTTTGCAATCACGAAAACACCGCGACTGGTGTCCAAGCGAGCCGGACTGTTTCGATCCAAGCGCATTGTGTTCAGACATGGTTTCCGATTACCACGCGGCTGTTAAATTTTCGAAATTATATCCTGAGACGTTCAAGTAAGTCAGCGAATTCGACCTGATTTTATTTACCACGCCCACTTAACGCAGAAATTTCTATGGAAAGTTTTGCAAAATATTGAATACAGGCCTCCTAATGTTGGCAATGTCTTCCATATGGAAAGGGTCCATTGCCCGTAGGTAATAAAATATTATGGCGGTGCTATCTTGGAACGTGTGAAAAAGCTTCGTAAAAGCACGTTGATTTAGTGCAATATGTAAAGGCAAAATACACAAAGAATATTGCGGAAAGAAAGTTGGTCATATGCCTAAGCACTCACTAAATCTTTTTATGATGTAGTTTGTCTCATACTTTTTGAATGTACTTGAAAAATAACCGCAAGTCTTAATTTCAAACTATTGGCAACTTTCAAATAAATATTAATTTCAAAAAAATAACATCATTCTTATTTTTCGATGCATTTAAATATATTTGCTTTAAAAAAAATAAATAAATAAAATTTTGAGTATAAAAGATCGAATATAATAACGCCGTTCGAGATGAAAGAAAACTCCATTTCGGAAAAAATTAATCCACTCTATTGGTTCGATTACTCAGCCTTCGAATCAGGTCAGTTCGCTCTTTTCTACATCGTCAGAGTGCATTTAGAGGTTTTTCGCCAATTGCAATTTCAGAAGGACGAGAGGTGCAAAGTTTCCTTTTAAAAATCATTTAAATTTACAATGATTTTGTATGTTTCAAAGATTAATCTTATTATGCTAATGGATTTTATTGAGAATCACAAAAAATACTGTATTTACATTTTCAAAGTTTAAAAATTGTTAAAAACATATCCATAACACCAGATGTAAAAAAAAAAAAAAAAAAATAAACATTAACAACTAAAACGCACAATTTCAATTTCAGAGTGTTGCGATACGAGGACCTATCGGTGGACCCGTACAGACACACGGAGCTCCTCTTCGAGTTCTTCGGGCTGTACTTTCACGAGAACGTGCAGCGTTTCCTTGACAGCCACACTAAGACTGACATCGGCGGCCTGTCGAGCACGTTCCGCAACTCGAAGGCCGCCCCGTTCCACTGGCGCGGCGACCTCGACTTCGAGGAGGTCGAGGAAATCCAGGAGGAGTGCAGCCTGGCCATGAGGCTCTGGGGCTACAACTTCGCCGTGAACGCCACCCACCAGAGGTACTTCGATCCCGTCACGAACTACAGCCTGCGCTCCGCGGCGTGACCGCTGCCGGGAGACTCGCCGCCGCGACCACTGCTTCGGGAATTCTCACTTGTACATTGCTCGCCGATCGTGTATATAATTGTGTGTCGAGTACGTATTTGGCTGTTCGGCGTACGGCGGACACACTGTCGATTTGAGATGGAATGTAGCGTACTGCCGCGGCTGATTGTTGTGCACCGATCAGCTAATGAGTTTGTCCTTCGAGTGTCGAGCCGAGCAGCTGCGACAAATATTTTTGTAGTTCGCGTGATTTCAGTGACGCTGAATGAATTTATTTGTAAAGCTTGCTCAACTTTTCTTTTGAGGCCCTTGAATGCGAAGAATCTCATTACACGCATCGCCTGCTTAAAGGGCACGGTAATCTGATATGCTGATTTATTTGTTGGATCATTTTGACGAATATCAATTGAAAATTTAAAAGAAAGAATCTCACTTTTCTGTAGCTCGGGAAATGAAATACTTGATGTCTCTAATACCGCCGCACTATGGTCTAGAGAAATCGGTTTACTCAAAAAGTCTATGCTTCTTTACAATATTTATTAAAAAAAAAAAAAAAAAAAAAAATGAAATTATAAAATAGATTTCTTAAAGTAGGGAGCAACTTCTACAGGGCAGTGTGTTTCTCTAAATAAAAGTAATTTTTTTTTTCTTATTTATGCGACAGATAATTTATTTTTTAAGGTGTGTTCAATTGCGGGGGCAATAAATGTGTATACTTCTCAACTCAGTTTCTACACTAGAAGTCTTAATGAGTCAAATAATAAAAATACATTTGTCGTACATTTAAATGGCTTCAATGTAATCTACAGATTTTCACATATCGTTGTAATCTCAATATTTTTTTAAATTTTATGTTTCTATTGCATTGCTCTCTAATAGAATTAATTACCAAATCTAAGAAGTAATTTTGGATTTACATGTGATTGAAACGTACTTATATATGATTATATATAGGTAAGAAGTTCAAGATGCCATATCACTAAATCTACGTTTTTTGACGAACAAATCTGAAAACGAGAAAAGAATGGCCTCACAACTAACAATTGAAAAAAGTTTACATGTGTAAATAAATACCTTTTTAGATAGTATTTTAAATAAATACTTCACGATACCGTGAATTTTTTATAAGTAGTAAAGTTAACTACCGTGGGTCATATCGTTTTTATATGTACATGAAAATGACGTTTGACTATTTTGTCAATTTAAATCGATAATTTTATTGAATAAAAAAATAAGGTCGAGTGCTTAATAAAAGCATATCTGCATATTCGGAATTAATTATACAAAAGAATGAGGTTTACAAGTCGACTTCAAAATTATATGTAAATCAATAATTATAATATTTTATCTCAGTGAAAAGTAAAAGTGCATGGGAACGTAACAAATATATTTAATTGGAGGGTATCATAACGTATCAAAATGTTATATTTCTGATTTTGTAACATTCTGAATCGCTTTAATTCATTGTCCATGTATATTTTAAAAAGTGCATCAAATTATATCACAGTTACCTTATTTCTTTCTTAAATAGAAAATTATTCTTTTAATTAAATATTTGTACACATATTAATCCATAAAGCGAAGCAAAGTGGACCAAAATAAATAAGTACAGTTGAGTGAATCATAAAAATTTAGTCCAATATGCAAGATTTGGATATATCCTGTTACACTACACACTTTGATACGTTTTCATGTACTTTAAAATTTTTACTGGGGTAGTTGTTAAAGTTACCTGTGAATAAGAAAGAGAACAATTGCTTCATCTACTTGAAATCCAATAGTTAAGACGATGTGGTGTAAATAAATGTGTAATTCCCAAAATGTCAAGTAATTGTAACTATTAAGAAACCGTGTCAATTACACCCATAAAAAGCAAAAATATTATCAATTATAATCTCAAGAAATTTTAATCTCTTTCTTATTTCCTTAGTTAAATGCGCGGAATACAACGTGTACAGATCTTGCATGTAATTAGATGAAGTGATGTAAATATACACTTTTTATGTAGCATATAAATTCTTTCTCAACGCAATAATTGTGTTTAAATAATTAAGTGAAATATTAATACGTAAACGATGACTTAATGTAATGCATTTGTAAGTATTTACTGTAGGGTAATTCTATTATCTGTGATAGGGACGAATTTGTTTCTATATATACGGAGGAGCGCGAACCTCATGCAACTAAATATACTCGGCACAATTACAATTTTTATTATATGACTAAAAGGAATCGAAGTTAAACGTACATGAATACTCAAATCACAATTTGATTGCACCCTTTTTACTCAATAATGCTCTAAATATTTATACGAGAGTCGCTGAACGAGAAGAATTTAAAAATTTTAAACATAATTATTTTGCTATAAACGTAAAATGCAATTACATGGGTTATTGTCGAAATTCCAGTAATATTGTAATATAATGCTTTATTAATAAATTTTAATAACTGACAATTTATATGTAATTTTTATCTTTTATTTTGTTCCAAATATTGTCAACGTATATACGCAGTATAGTTTATTTTATAATTAACTGTTTTCTGTAAATTTTTTTTTATAACAATCGCAATTTAGGTAATTCATGCAGATATATTAACTGTTTTAATAACAACGATGCTCAAATTGCCCTTGACGTTAAGAGATTATCCCTGACAATTAGATAGTGCAAAAACGTAAACAGATGTAATTTTTTTTATCTTATTTGCGCCTTGATCTAATGTCGCAATTATAAACCTTGTTTAAACAAGTTCAGTGATTTAGATGCAGAAAAAAATGCATCAAGAGCTTATTCAATAAAATCATCCCATTCTCTATGCATCGTGTTTGCGATGCATTAACTCGACTTCCGGTCTATTTTTTTATAATAAATAAACATTGAAATGGTAGGTCAAAGTTTATCTCGCAGGAATTTCGCACTTTCGTGTCACCGTTGAACATTTTTTTGTCACATTTTAACGACGTAATATAAGTAATTAATATAAATAATATAAATAAAAAATAAAAGATAACTACCGCTCGACCAATCAAAATCCGAGAAGTACTAACTACAATGAAATTCCCATCGATTTTTTTCACATAAAAAATTTATTAAATTTGTATTTGATATTGCGCACATCTGATAATAATCATTTCGTAATTGAAAGTAGAACTATATAAATTTTTATGAGGAGGCCACGTGCCAATGAATTGGCAGCGGTTTTTTTAATTGGTTTAGTAAACTATCGAGATATAGAATTATACATTGACTTATCCAAGGGTAAACTATATGTATTTTTAAAATTGAAATGTTTTTCTTAATTCAATAGCAGTTAGGCGATGCATTTTTAAGATAGGTCAGATTTAAAATCCTCAAGTCGGTCGATTTTTTAAATGCAATCAGCAGAAAATTATGCATTTAAGCTCAGTTGATTCTAGTCAGTAGTTGAGAAAAGAGTGAATTAACAAGCGATTAGCTTGAAAAATGAAAATTATTATTTATCGATATTCGCGCATTGTGTTAATTATTTTTCTGCTTTCTCTAATTTATCTGGTGTGTACCTTTTATTATGGGGGACAGACAAATTACATTAACGAGGTTTGTAAACAATGAAAATAAAGAAAGATTAACTATATGCGTTAACAAAAAGCATAAAAGAACAAAATATTAATTACAAGGATAGGATTGCGGATGTGAGTCTTTTTACAAACTTTACCTAAATTCTACTGATTCTTTTTATGAAAAATGATAATTTGAATGTTATGCATAATAATTAACTATTATAAATTCAAATAAACAATAAAATTAAACATACTACTATTTCTTGAAAATAATCTAAGATCCACATTCGCTGGTCCTGATCGTCATATTAACATTTGTTACTATATATTGGTTCTAGCTATTAAAATATAAATTTTTTTTTAAATTGTTACTTTATAGTCTGAATTATGATTAAGTATATACGTTAAAAAGATACATTTATTCTACGAAAAACTTTTATAAAAGCAAAATTAAATCTTCAAATTTAGAAGCGCATACACATTTTAATAATAATCATGAAAAATATAAAAAAAAAATTGCAGCTTATTATCGTTTACTTATTTTTCTGCAAAAGTTTGCAAAATTAATCATACCGATCAAGAAATGGTTATAAACTTTTTAAATTCTCATAGGCTTTTCAAATTATAAAATTCTTTTCAATGTAGACGGAAATGGAAGAGATTCTACGTCGACAGAGAAATGACATCCAGCAAGAGATGAAAAATTATCCTTACGAAATGTTGTTCGATCGAAACATCAGGTATACATATGATGTCGGGGTGTTTTGGTACTCCTTCGGCAAGTAGTGCTTTTTCAAATAAAAATTAATATTAATCCATTCAGACCTGAATTTTTGTTTATAATAAAGAACTATAAAAATATTCCATAAAATTTACGGTTGTATTTATTGACTAAAATAATAAATTTCTGACTTTTTGCATTGCCCGCACTGTATAATTAAGAGCAGGACATTTTTATGTTCTCTATAATATAAAGATCGAAAATTATTATGTACATTGGGTCTGAAAAAGGCTTAAATAAATAAAATTGTGATTTTTTTGTTCACCGATTGTATAATTGTTAGTCAATTATCAGATCTAGTGATGGAAAGAGGAGGACGTCCCGTTAGAAGCGTAATCGTGACGAACTGGCGTAGCGGCAGTTCTTTTTTGGGTGAGCTTATCAGTGCTCATCCCGCTTCCTTTTACACTTATGAACCTCTGCTTTATTTCGGCATCAAAGTATTCAAACCGCCGATGGCCTACAATGAAGCTCTAGAGACCTTGGAGTCGCTGTTTTATTGCAATTTTACAAAACTCGGTAAAATTAGAAATATTAATTTATCAAATACTCTAACAATTTTTTTAATTACTCAATTATTGAAGTTTAAAAATTCAATTATATAAGAGCATTTCATCTCATTTGTTGTTTTATAGATGATTATTTGCAATATCGAAAAATTGATCCATGGCTGACTTATCAGTATAACAGATATCTAAAAGAAGAATGTAAAAAAAATATGCAATTTTGTGTAAACAATGCATATTCTTCGAAATTTTGCAAATTGTTTCCATTTCAAGTAGTGAAGATTGTTTCCTTAAAACTTGAGTTAATTGAAAAATTTTTGAAAGATAATAGGCAAGTTTTTATCTATTTCAATGTAATTAATATACATTTATTAATTTTATTACTGTATTCATTTAAGAAATAAATAATTTTCAGTCTAGGTTTGAGAATTTTATACTTGATTCGCGATCCAAGAGGAATTATAAATTCTCGAAAAAATCTAGATTGGTGTGAATCGAGTCCTGATTGTCACAATCAAACAATTGTTTGTTCTGATTTGATTGCAGATTTTTCAACTGCTTCAAGATTTTCCGTATTATATCCAGAAACTTTTAGGTAAGCAAGAAGTTAGAAATTCTATCAATGCATCATTGAATAACTACTAAATTGTTATTTTTATAAATTTAATGTAATTGTAGGGTATTGAGATATGAAGATTTGGCAACAAATCCAAATGAATATAGTAAAATTATTTATGATTTTTATGGACTTTATTTTCATGAGAACGTACAAAATTTTGTAAGATCTCATACTGCATTTTCTGTAGGCGATGCCTATAGTACTTTCAGAAAAAGCAGTGTATCGGTTTCTCAGTGGAGAAAAAAATTAACTTACAATGAGATTGCAACAATTCAAAATCATTGTTACAGAGCTATGAAACTTTGGAATTATCCATTAGTGTTGAATCAGAATCATCTGCTGAATGGCGAATTCAGGATGGAGAAGACCAGAGATATTAATTATCTATAATGCAACTTTCAATTACAGCTGCAGATAACTGTGTAATCATCACGTTGCCCTGTAAATATAATAATAATAATAATATTTAAATATTGTTTTTATAGAATAGTAAAAACAAATGTATAAGATACTATTCAGTTAGAAAGTGATTTCATTAAAATTCATAGCGTATATTAAAGACATCATTATAGTATCTTTCAGTTATTAATTAGTTTTTGTGAAATAACTTACATTTGCTTAAATACCATAGTTGGTTTCCGATTGTTTTTGTTTGCAGACCATCCTTATATTTATTTAAGAGAAATGACTGTAACAAATAAATTTACTTATAAGAACACTTTGTAAATTAACAATATTCAATGATTGTTAAAAAATTGACAATCAGTGAGGGCAAGTACAAATCATATAATGATTTATCATATTAGCGTATATTTGTTTTTAACATCATATTCAGTGTAACTGCTACACGGAGAAAAATTTTCCATTAAAAATTACTATAGTTTTCCCTAAAGCGAGGACAAACTGGAACTATAAAAAAAAATTGCGATAATGAATAGCAAATTTTACTGTAAATATAGTAAAATTTCATATAACTATAGTAAAATTTAATACAACTATAGTAAAATTTGCTGGTTATTAGACTAATTTTTTTTATATTTCCAGTTTGTCCGCGCTTTAGGTAAAACTATAGTAATTTTTAATGGAAAATTCTTCTCCGTGTATTTATATCATAAATAATAGGAATAATAAAACTCACCATTGAAAAAATGGTGTTATTCTTCTAATAGATAGGGTATAACTTGTTTCATGAAACCATCTGGAAAGAAACATTTAACATTTTTTAATATTCTTTTATTGCTACTGTTTCATTTTATTTTAAATATTTGAATTTCAGATTAAGTATGACATCAAAATAATCAGTCATATGCTTGTCAAAAAAAATCATCACAGAAAATCAATCATTTTAAAAATAACAATAATCAGAAATGATGTGCATATTTACCTTAAATAATGGTGATCCAAAATCAACTGATTTTACTGGTAGACTTCGATTTTCTAAAACATATTAAAAAGTTACATTAGATGTTGTTGTTAGTTCTTACATATTTAATTTATTTTTTCTCAATTTTCAGCATAGTTTTCTCACCATGTTTATGTAAGACAGGGATAACTATATATCTCATCATTTAAATTATTTATAATAATATTTTAAATTTTTTATATTTTTACCTTATTGTCATATTGAAGAATTTAACATCGACATAGCAATGAAGTCCTCAAAAGATCCCCTTGATGCTTCAGTTTTATTTATATTGCAAATATATCTGAAAAATGATAAATTTTTCAGTAAAATATCAAGTTGAAAACAGGTATTTCAAAAATTATTTAATAAAAGCAATATCAGAAATAAACGGTCGTCACTGATCATTCTGTTTGACTGGAGCGTTTATACTACTCATCCTTGGCATACGAATATTGACCTGATTTGCTTAAATTAAATAAAAAGAATTTTAATAAAACTTACCGTGTGAATTACTTAGACATTCCAATTGACAAGTATTAGTTTGCAGTCCAGTCATGGTGCAGCTAAACTGTAAATGTTAATGCATTATTATTTTTGAAAAAATAATTATGATAAAAATAGTTTTAATAAAAAATATTTTATCAGTAAAACCGAATCAGTCATAGATCTCAGACTGGGGCGGTAAATACTATCATCATGATAAAATTATAAAAATTTGAATGAATTGTATTTTAATTAATCTTTTGATAACCATTATAATATCTAGTAAACAAATACAGATATATTTACCTAATAAATTCAATATCTGCTTGGATCTTATGCCTTTATGGTTCATCCATAGTTGTAGAGTAATTTAACCCATTTTAGTCAAAGAATTCCTGAATTCCTATCCATAGGTTGTTTTTGTGTCCATTGGAAGAAAATGCTTCATTATGTTTGATCCCTGAAAAAAAAAAATAATTTTACAAATTTTATATAAAAATCATACATTAACTAGTTATTATTTTTTTAATTTATCAGATGTATCGATTATTTTATAATCATTAATGTCATACGAACGAGACTAAATCATTTCATCATTTTAAAATAGGACAATTGTTAAATTATTTACAATATTTACAAAAAACAATATTTTGTAAGCATTGAAACTGTAAATATAATATTGAAATTGATCTTAATCATAACTAATTGAAATCCGAAATATCCAAGTAACAACCACGTGTCCGCTTTCCGTTACAACTTTTCTCATTTCACAAATTTTATCAATTTTTAAATTAATAATTATTCAAACTTAAA
The DNA here is from genome assembly GCA_035582955.1 of Sycophila texana. Classification (NCBI taxonomy): domain Eukaryota; kingdom Metazoa; phylum Arthropoda; class Insecta; order Hymenoptera; family Eurytomidae; genus Sycophila; species Sycophila texana. Next base: position 836,670 of record JAWWEN010000002.1, read on the forward strand.
TTTATGATTACAGAATGTTTAATATTTTATCTAAATTAATCTAATAAATATTGGAAATTAAGAACCCGGAATGTTCAACATTTCGAAAGGCGTGTGAATCAAGTTATATTAAATGAAAGAAATACACGCAATGCAGTAACATATTTTCAAAAATAAAACTACCTTACTATAAATTAAACGACAACGAACAATAATAGAAGCGATTTTCCGATTTTTAAACAATTCACTGCCGGATGTTAACAGATTTCGCGAACAAAGCGACGCTTACACTTACCATGGCGATTCGCCGGAGATGCACCGAATCTGCAGAGCACGGAGTAGTACGTCAAAACTGCTCAATTGCCAGCAACGAAATGGCAGAGCGTCAGGAGCGACTTTCGGAGGATAGCAACTCGTAGAGGACGCTGGGGTCGTTCATGGCTGCCACTCATCGAAAGATAAATACTTTTTTTAAATTTTGTATTTTTAATGTAATACATATTGTTTTTTTTCATAAGGCAGTAATGTCAATACAAAATTTATTTAATTATTTATCATCATTTTAATTTTCATGACATTTTAATTCTTTACGTATTCATTTTTACTAGATTGCTAATAAATAATTTATTTTTAATTAATTAATTGATTAATTAATTAGTTTATATATTAGATTATTGAAAGAAGCTTATTACAGACATTTGATTAATAATTTTGTTATTATTAAACTCTATTGGATTGTTTAAAATCTCTTCTCGTTCCTTCACCATTACTTTTTAGTTATAGTCGTTATTAGCTTTAATCTGATCAATTACTTATAATTAAAGTGTAAATATAAGGACTATATATAATATATAGTCCATAGTATTATATTATTATTATTAAATAAAAAAAAAATAAAAAATAACGTTAAATAAATAAATAAATGTTTATTAGTTTGTAGTTTACACAGAAGAAGGCAATGTAAATAAAAAAAAGCACTTTTTGCATAAATGATTATAATTATAAGAAACACGATTAATAATTAATATTAAATAAGAAATTATTATTTGTTATTTATTTGTTCAATTTATAACTTATCCACAATCTGAGCAGCTATTAATAAAAGATTTGACGAAAAATTAACGAAAGAATTAAAACTACATTTTTTCATTCGAAACTTTTTAGCGCATTTTTAAGTTTGCTAAAATTTAGCGTTTAGCGCTGGATACATGCACACATTGCACACTATACGTAAATCGTGCACCCAGCGAGGACTTCACTCATCTCCCCCCCTTCTGATTTATATACTTGATGAGCGACTATAGCGAGGACTGGGGAAGTGGGGAGGAAGCGATCCCCGCGCGCGACGCACCAGCAGCAGTATATTCTGGCTATACACACACATATATATATACATATCATATGCTATACTGTATATAGCGAAGGAGAACTCGACGGACGGGAGCAGAGACAGTGCATGGTGTGCGTGTTCAAAGAATATAGACGTGTTATACACTTCGTGCGGGACGCGGGTTGATGCCGCGGGCACCTCTTTTTTGTATATTTTAACTGACGACTCCGCAACGAGCGCGTGTTTGTTTAATTTTTAAGTGACGCCATAGAGGCACGGGAAAACCGAAGCCGCGCTACGTGCAAAGTGTATCCTCGAAACTGAGTGCGAGCCAGCGACAAAAAAAATGGGTGTACCAAAGTTTTTCAGATACATTAGCGAGAGGTACCCTTGCCTCAGCGAGAAACTCAAGGAGTATCAGGTAAAACGTCTGTTTTGTTTTTTTTTTTTTTTCACCTGCGGTGCTGGCGGTGCCGAGGATATGGGGAACTCGCGGGTGGCATCGGACTACCACTTTGAGATACTCTGTATCGAGGATAAACATATGATCGCATTGATTTCTTTTTGTCCCCTCGAGCGGAACGCGGTGCTCTGGATTTTCGAAGAAATTTTTCTTTGTCCCTTGAGCCTTCTTATCTGCATACTTTTTCTGGCTACGTTATATTTATGTAATACAGACAGCAGCAAACCAGAAGTCCTTGTTGGGTATAATCAAATGTTTTTTTGTTTGTACAAAGAAGTCTGTACTTACTTATTTTTATGTTTAATTGTGTACGCTACGAGTACTTTAGTTTGTTCATTTGTGTAGTAATAAATTCTTTTGCCTTTAGGTTTAATTGTATTAATTATTTGAATTAATAATTTTTTATATGTTACATATAAATATGAATTGCTTTCTTCTTATATTTTATAGATAAACATAAAGATTTTGATTTATTTATTTCAGATTCCTGAGTTTGATAATTTATATTTAGATATGAATGGCATTATTCACAACTGCTCGCACCCAAATGATGCAGATGTGTCATTTCGTATTACAGAGGAAACTATATTTAAAAATATATTTCACTATGTAGAAATATTGTTCCGAATTATACAGCCACAGAAGCTGTTTTTTATGGCTGTGGATGGTGTGGCACCGCGTGCTAAAATTAATCAACAGAGAGGACGTCGTTTTAGAGCTGCGAAAGAGGCTGAAGTGCAAGAAGCAAAGGCAAAAGCCAAAGGTCAAGAGATTCCTAAAGAAGCGAGATTTGACTCAAACTGTATTACACCAGGAACAGTATTTATGTCAAAACTTAATGAACAATTAAAATATTTTATTACTTACAAAGTATCCACTGATAGGTTATGGCAAAAATGCAAAATAATTCTCAGTGGATCAGAGGTAAACTTAATTTGTTTAAGTAATGCATTTTTTTTTTATCATTAAAAGATGAATATTTAACAACTTTAATCTTTATTGTAGGTACCTGGAGAGGGTGAACATAAAATAATGGATTATATTAGGTATATGAAGGCTCAACCAGACTATGAAGGAAATACTCGTCACTGTTTATATGGTTTAGATGCAGATCTCATAATGTTAGGTTTATGCTCTCATGAACCTCACTTTTCATTACTTCGAGAAGAAGTAAAGTTTGGGAAAACTCAAAAGAAGATTTTAACTCCTGAGGAGACTAATTTTTGTCTTTTGCATCTATCTTTAATGAGGGAATATCTCGAACATGAATTTTCTCCAGTCAAAGCCAAATTGAACTTCAAGTTTGATATTGAAAAAATAATAGATGATTGGGTGTTAATGGGCTTTTTGGTGGGAAATGATTTCATTCCACACTTACCAAATTTACACATTGAAAATAATGCACTGCCAATTTTGTACAATGCATATATGGAAATATTACCTACATTAGATGGTAAAATTTAATTTCAATTTTTAAGATTGCTTAATTTCATTATATTTCTCACTATGTAAATTCTTCAGGTTACATTAATGAAAGTGGTACTTTAAATCTTGAACGATTTGAAAAGTTTATGGAAAAACTTGGTCACTATGATTTGGAGCAATTTGATGAAATTTACGCCGACCTGAAATATTTTGAAGCTAAAACAGGGCGGCGACTAAATGAATGTGAAAGAACCAATAAATCTTCTCCCGATGAAAATGCGTCTCCCGCAACAGAAGAAGAATTATATAAAGAAATGTTAAAGATGCTGCAAGGAGAGGTAACTTCCAGAATTAAATTTAATTTAATTTAATAAATGTTTTTTAAATCTAACAATTTTATAAATTACTTTTTTAGGTAGAAATAGCTAGCGCCGAGATTCCCGAGCTTCTTGAAACTGTCGAATTATTTAAATATTGTAAAAATAAAAGAGGTCAATCGCCAAATGAAAATACGTCCCGCAAAAAGACAAATAAAGCTCTAGATGCTTTAATAATGGCAACAGAAAACGAAGTAAATTTCTTTCACCATAACAAACAGCTTTTACATTTAACAATGTTTTATATATATTATTTTACTTTCAGCTAGGGTATTCAGAGGAAGATGAAAATGACGATGATTCTGATGAAGATAATGCTATGCATATTGAATTTGTACAGCACAAACGGGATTATTATATGAGAAAAATGGAGTATGAGAATGTCGATGCGTGAGTAGTAGCTAATATAATAAAATTGAAATAATGTTTAAAGCAAAATATGTAATATAACTTGCAAGTGACGTAATTTTACAATGATTCAGGGAAATAATGCGTTCTCAAGCAGAGGGTTACATTAGAGCTATACAATGGAATCTCCATTATTACTATAATGGATGTTGCAGTTGGTCGTGGTATTATCCGCATCATTATGCACCCTTTATATCAGATATTAAGAATTTTAAAGACTTAAAACTGGAATTTGATATGGGGAAACCATTCCAACCATTTGAACAATTACTAGCAGTACTTCCAGCTGCCAGTAAACAGTTATTGCCAACAGCTTACCATGGTCTTATGACTGAGGAGAATTCTCCAATCATTAATTATTATCCATTAGACTTTAAAACTGATTTAAATGGTAAAAAGCAGGAGTGGGAAGCAGTTGTTCTTATTCCTTTAATAGATGAAAAAAGTTTATTAGAAGGTAACCAATTATTGATTTATGTTTAAAATATTTCTTTTTTTATTATAATTATTTTAACTGGAGTCAAAATTTTCTAAAAAACTATACAAATCTATAATTAATTGTAGCCATGGAACCATGTAATTTAAAATTAACCGCTGAAGAAAAAAAGAGAAATCAACATGGACCAATGAGTATATTTACTTATACTGAGTCTGAACAAGGAATGTACGAAGCACCGGAATATTTCCCGCCCATTCGGAGTTTTGCACAAATGATACTAGTCGAAAGGGAAGATATTTTGGTAGCCCGAGACAAACTAGTTAAAGGCTTATGCAAGGGAGTGAAACTTAGTGTTTATTATCCTGGTTTTCCAACGTTACAACACATTCCTCATACATCCTGCTTGGCAAAAGCAAAGGTAACTTTATTATTATATGTTACAATTATGTGAATTTAATCAATGATAGATTTTTAAAACACTTGCTTATTTATATTTTCTATAATCTAATAATTAATTGGAACACTTTTAGGTAAAAGTATTTGAACAACCATCTAGACGCGAAAACATGATTCTCAGTGTACAGCCTAAGGAAGTACCACCTATAAACGATTTTGCTCAAAAGTGGATAAATAAAACAGTCTTTATAGGCTGGCCTCATTTGGTAGAAGCATTAGTAGTTGGAGTATGTAATTCAAAGACCAAAATCAGCATTCCTCATCCACAGCCAAAATCCGCAGTTGGCAATATTCGTTTTAACACTGAAAATGTGAATGATTTGCTTCTTGCAACTTGGAATATGCACAGAAAAACCATACTTGAAACGTAAATAAAATTTAATTCTTTAAGAAACTAATATCTCGATAAAATGCACCTATTTTAAAAAGTATCAAAACTACATTGTATAAAAATTGAATTAATCAATTTATTAATTGATAAATTTCAGTTACAAAACTCGACTTGGAATCGACTTAGGAGATGTAGATATGCTTATTTACGCTAGTCCAATTCTGGGTAGGCAGTATGTTTACGGTGCTCAGGGTAAAATGACTCTTGAGAAACAGTGGAATGATCTGGTTTTCCCGTATGCATACCAAGTAGTCCTTACTGACATCACAGTTCACAATCCAGACTTCGTTCAATTTACATCGATTACTGATGTGTTCAAACCCAAATCCATCTGCTTCATGCTGGGCCATCCGCACTATGGCGCCATTGGAGATGTATATTAATTTTTCTAAACTAAAAAAGATTTTTTACAAAAAAGAGAAATAAGTAAAATAAAATGGCTATTTTTTTTTTGTTAATTTAGGTTGTAGAGCCTGGTGTAGACTTGAAGACAAGTAGGGTGAAAGTTGCAATGAGAGTAGTACCAGAACCCAGTTTTAATAATGTTCGGCAAGTTCAGGCGGAAACTCGGACTAAATTTATGCCTGGAAATATTGCTGCACAACGATTAGGAATTAGCAGTCATCTTCTTAGCAGGATAACAGGAACGATTTTTGTGATAAGTGGAAACGGCGTGGATCCTGCGCATGCAAACAAACAGAATGTAGGATTGAACTTAAAGTTTAACAAAAAAAATGAAGAGGTAATGTAGATTCAAATTTCGATAAATTATTATTTATTTCCATCAAAACATCTTTCACCCATTATTAACATTAACAATAATTTTTCTACAGGTACCCGGGTTCACGAAGAAAGATAGCAACGGAGTATGGTTGTACAGTGCAAAGGCAATCGATTTCGTCCGAAGTTATATGCAAAAGTTTCCAGAATTATTTGAGCGTTTGGAAGATCATCTTTTATCTTCCGATATGTTTTTTCAAGAAGACTTGTTCCCAGACACCGGGTAATTATTGTCGACTTGTTTATATCTATGTTCCCTCCTTATATTAAATAAAGTCACAGAAAGTTATTTCTATTCTTCTTTACAGTGCCGAAGGTGTGGAAACAACGCTCACATGGCTGAAGGAAAAACAAAAGTCGCTGGGCACTACGAGACGCGCCTGTGGTGTAGAGGAACTGGATTCTGAGGTGGTTCAATGCATCGAGCGTGATGTGCAGGAGACTGCTGACGAACAGCGCCAAGGCAGCAAAACCGTGATGATGCAAGTGAAGCCGCACTTGCTGTACAAGGCAGGACTGAATTCAGGCAGGATACCACCGGACCCTAAAGCGACGCATCGTCTACTCGATCGCATCATTTGCGTGAAGGAGAGTCACACAGTGCCCATAGGCTATAAGGGTACCATCGTCGGCATTCAAAAATCCGAGAATGCACTGTCGAATCTCTATGAAGTCTTGTTCGACAAGCCTTTCGCTGGTAATAATTAGTCACTGAAACTTAATCTCTTTACTCGTTTCTAAATTACAACGAATAATTAGAGTTTTTAATTTATTTGAATTTTATCACTAAAAATATAACTCTTATTTCTAGGAGGACTCGTAATTCACGACTGCTCCCCTAACCGCGGTTGGAGACTGTCATCCACAGACTTCATCAACATAAGTCACGGACTGCGAATAGAGAACAAGAACACCACCAAAGACAATACCGCTATTACAAACTGGAGACAGCCGCAGCAACAGCAGCAGCAGCAGCTTTTGCCTGTTGGTTTGCAGTCGCTCCAACTGCAAAAGCGATCTCAGGCGCCTGCGAACAATTGGAATCCTGATTTCTCATTTGGAAAGCAGAAGCAGCCTCAAGCACAGGGCAACGGCCGGAATCAGGAGAATTCGTACCAGAGACAAAAAGTTCAACCGTCAACCAATGTCAAGAAATATCAGCCGCCGGACGCGGCGACCCTCAACACCTTCCATCCCGCATTCACGAAGAGCAATCAAGCCAACAAGCGCAATGGTCCAAACGATTCGCCGAGCCACAACGCAAGAAAGCCGAGCACCAATTTCCCAGCTGCTCCCGTTCTTCTTCAAAGGCAACCTGCTAATGCCAACAAGCAGCATTCGCAGAGCAATCAACAAGGCCCTTCGGAATACCAGACGCTCTGGAATGAGTTGCATAAAATTCACGTAAATTTTTCTTATGTTTTACATATTTTTTTTTAAATCATATGACTGGATTAACTTTTATGAATTATTCTTACAGTTTTCATTTCGAATTATTAAAAGAATACTATCAATAAGAAAAATATTTATTTTCTATAGAATTACTTTTAAAAACATGTATTTTTTAAATTTTAAATTACATTTTGTAATCGTTCTTTTTATTATGATTATACAATGAAATTTTGTCATTGTTTTTATTATTGCTATTGACGAGTGCTTTTTGTCTCGTTAAAGAGAAAATTAATCAGCAGCGATTGTTAATAATCGAATCACTGTTATCATTGTTTATGTACTTACTTACTTTGTCCTTATCACAGAAGCCAATGGAGTCGCCGAAGAAACAAGTTCAATCGCCGGCAAGAACGAAACCAAATCCACCATCGCATGCTTCTAAAGACTTGGTGAGTAGTGTAGTATTTCTACCAATTATAATTAGAATAATAGAAAGTTCAAAGCTGTTTTGCAGTAAACGATTGTTAAATTATTAATATTCTTCTATTAAAACTTACTAATTACACTTCTATTATATGCTTTACTTTTCAATAGTTTACACTGCGTTTGAAAGTTTTAATGGGAGCTTGAATAAAAATATAAATAAAAAATTTGTTAAATCCTTGCATATAACATTGGAATACAACTAAATTATTTTTTCGGGCAAATTTTGTGTTCATGTTCGATGAAACTTCGTTGAATGTGCAATGCTAATAATAAACTTTTCTTTCATTTTACGCAAGCAACCATGGAACACTCAAGTTTGGGTAATTGGATTAATTAACAAATTACTGTACTGTAATGTAGTTCTATTTGTTTATTTATAATTTTCATTTATTTGTTTGTTTTGTATTCAAAATCTCATAGTAAACGTTAAACGTTTTGGTAGTACTTATTGGTGATAGTATGATTTCATAGTAGGACAATCATTATTTGTTCTTTATTTTAAATTTATATAAACGTCATAATTTGTAGCCAAATTTTTTTTTTAATTTTGATCTTTCTAAATTTCTTCTTGTAGTCTCTTCTCGTAGAACTCAATGTCTATTTAAGCATTTAAGAAAAAAAAACCTTAGTACACAAAATTTATTTTTATTTATTTATTCTCACTTAATGATCCTTAATTTTTAATTTTTTAGTTTTCCACTCTCTTTGATCACAACGATATATATTTTCTCTGTAGTTTAGCTACCTTTTTTTTTTCTTTCTTCTTGATTGTTTGCAATAAGGCTTACTTATTCTGCAGCTTGTCCTGTTAGGCATCTTTTCCTGTATACTTTTTTCTTCTTCATTGATAGTTTGCAGCGAGACATTTTTCTTCCTTTTTTTTTTTTCTTTCTGGCTGGTAGTTTACAGTGAAAATTATCATCTACCGCTTAGCTTATAGAATTAGTGATTACTGTAGTTAGTCAATCAATTAAAAAAAAAATTTAACGAAAAATTTCAATTTGAAACTCGCAGCCTCACGATCCCAGCGCTTTCTTGAAGGCGATGTTGAAAATTTCTGACGAAAGTACGATGAAACCGTCTGCCTCGACTGCGCCGCCTCCGACAAACAAATCTTTAGCATTTCCAGTACCTCCAAAAGCCACCGACACTCCGCCATTGGTGCAACAATTGTTCGATGTACGTTTACTAACGTTTTATTCACTGTCTACGCTTACATAGGCTTAATTTTTATAGCAAGATTTATTTTCCAAAGAATTGACATACTGTACTTATGATGATTTTTTTTAAGTTTATTATTTAAACTGTTTATTGTTATTGCAATAGTTGGATCTGAGGCAGTAGTTAAGTGGTTAATTGTTCATTTGTTTAAATGATAAATCATTTTTAATTAAATTTCACTTTAAATATATTAAGGGTTTACAAAAATGTTGTTGACTAATATACACACGAGTCATTCATTTTCGTTCGTTCAACTTATCAGATTTGAAAAAAAAAAACATTTATATTTGTATTTGTATTAGTTGAATTATATTTAACTCTTTTAAAAACACATCATTATTAAATAACAATTTTTCATTTTACGTTTAGTTTAATTTTAATGTCTAACAAAATCTGCATTCAGGCTGGAGACTGTAATACTTCATACATTATTCATATCACTATACGTAACAAGTTTATAAACAAAATATTTAAATTTTATTGGTTATACAATTTTATAGATAATTTTCTATTATTGCGTCTTCTAATTAGAGTTAATATTCAAAGTTTTTGCTAAGTAAATCGATACAAAATTAATTATTAATCGTATATGAGTTTAAATTCATCAATGTCCACGTTTTTTAAATGTATTCTATCAAAATAACAATTATATTTTTAAACTGATTACCCAATCAGTACAGTTTGAAATAAAATTTGCAACTAAACAGTGAATTTATTTTTTAGCATGCTCGGAAGACTGAAATGCAGAGTGGCAAACACGTGTGGTATTGCTCTCGACTTCTGTCATACTATCAGATGCTCGGTTCCGGATTCCCGCGTTATGTTTATTGCGTGAACAAAGAGAATCTCGTCTGCGCTCAAGTTACGTTGCCAGACGGCAAGACATTCTGCGGGGAGTTCTGTCGCAATCAGAGCGATGCAGCTGAGAGCGCTGCCAAGAAGGTTTGCGAGGTGAGATTAAAAAAAAAAAAACAATTATCAACAAAAACTTTTGGCAATTATCAGATTGAAAAAAAAGGTGTGAGTCTCGGGACCCCCGACAGAAGTGATAACTTTTGTATTTTAACGTTTTATAAATGTCAATTGAGTGTTTTTGGATCATTTTATGATGTTTTTAGAAAGTGTCTACGAATATTGGAAATGACCGAAAAATCAATATTGGTTTAATATTGTTTCAATATTGATTTTTCGGTCATTTCCAATATTCGTAGACATTTTCTAAAAACATCATAAAATGATCCAAAAACACT
>JAWWEN010000002.1:847166-881372 GCA_035582955.1 Sycophila texana
AGTTTTTAAAATAAAATGATTTGCGATAAAAATCAATCTGGTTTCTTCAAATTAAAAACAACCTCCTTTTTGAAAATTGTTTATTACCTATTTCCTTACGTCTTTAGAAAAAAATTTAAAAAGAGTCACAATTTTTTTTATAATACAAAAAAACCTAAATAAATAAACTATAGAGCTGTTAAGATGGTAACTCAGCAGACTTAAACCTGAAATAGGTTTCAATTGCTTAAATATAAAAAAAAAGTTTGTAACTCGAAAGAATTTTTTGTAATTAGAGATAGAGCACAAATAATTTATTCCACTTAATTGGATTTTTATGAAGAGTAATAGAGTTTATACGGGGCGTGCTTCGTACTTGCGCGCCCGCGGTTTCAGATTTTATAATACAAATCGTTTTTCGTATTGAATAAGAACCTTAATTTTTATTAAAGTATTATTTATAAGATAATTCAATTGACAAAATGACAAAATTACGATTCTTTAAAAAATCGAAAACAACTGCCTTTTCAAATAAAAAGACAGTTGTTTTCACGATTCAATTTAAATTGAATAATTACTCACATTGGACGACGTTTCGGCGAGTCCTCTACTAAATGCGATGAATCTTTTTGTTTTGTTTCAATTAAAAAATAAAAAATTTAAATAATTTGATGCGATTATATCGCAATATATAATTTAATCGAATTAATTTTTTAATTTTACTTACAACAAAATTTTGAAAATTATACGTTTAAAGTTTTAGTGTACGATCGCATCCTTTTCGTTCTCGTCGTTATGACGTTATTTGTAACACAGTGTTGACACCTCCAGCAGTGTCGATCCTGTCGATCGCATGATCGTCATTTGTCTTACCTATTATGCCCTTTAAATGTTTGCGTGAATTTCGTGCATTTACCATTCAGGATTAAAAGATAATCTCTCGGGATAAAAAAAGATAATTTGAGAGTGTGCTCCTATTGAGTCATAAAAAATATTGAAGAATGGTTCAATTTTGAATTGAGAAATAAGACATATTTAAATAATAGCTATAAAGTAGATACTTTAATAAGCAGGTAATAAATGGGTAAACAAATATTTTATTTAAATTTCAAATAAACTAAAAATGGAAGAAATGTAATAATAATAAGTTTAAAATTTTCTTTAATTTCAGAATACTGTACAGTTCTTATAGTGTAGATCTAACTAGAAGCCCTTTAACGATTTTTTTTATTAAATATATCATGACGTCGACTCAAAAAACTGGTTACCATGAGTTAACTGAAACTGTTAGTGAATATAAGTGGACTCTTTATAATTTCTCATCTTTTAATCAACGAACTGGAAAGTGCATCACGTCAAAAGAATTTTTAAGTAATGATAGAATGTGGTATATTAAATTGTATCCCAATGGTGATAACCTAAAGTCCGAAGGATATATTTCAATTTTTCTTTGTCAAAGAGAATTAGATTGTATTGAAGTATACATTGAATTTACCATTTCAAATAATTATAATAAGATTTATGAAACATTAAAATCAAATATTATTTATGGTTCAGATAAATCATTATCTAATGGTTGGGGATACAACAAATTTCTTGATCGTACTCTTTTGGATGATCTTAAAGATAAAAATGACATACTAATTGTAACCGTCAAAATTATATACTCAAAAAATACAGTTCAATTAGAAAGAAATTGTCTTAATTTACAACAAGATTTTCGTTCATTATTAACAACAAAAGAAATTACTGATGTAATTCTTGTATCTAGAGATAAAACTGAATATAAAGCTCACAAAGCAATATTGGCATGCAGAAGTAAAGTTTTTTCAGCAATGTTTCGGCACAATACGAAGGAAAGTCAAGATAATATTGTAAACATTGAAGATGTGGATGGTAGGACTTTAAATGCAATGTTATGCTTTGTTTACACTGGAAAACTAGATGAAGATATAAAAGACATATCCAAAAAATTGTTAATAGTAGCAGATAAATATGAATTGAATGATTTGAAAATGACGTGTGTCAATTACCTGCTGGCCAATATGAACTGTGATAATGTTCTGGATCTAATACAAATGGCTGATACTTATAGTATTAAGGAAATGGGATTAAAAGCTAAAGAATATTTTATTCAGAACTACAAAGAAATATTGTCAGTTGACAAGCGTGAAAAATTGAAGATTCTACCACGAGACATTGTAGAAGACCTTTTATATGGTCTAGCATCTATATAATTATTGTATGCGAAATCATTATTGCTGTTATCACACAAATAAACAATCATATGAGATAATGATATTTGTTACAATAATTGTAAATATTTATAGTCATAATCCTTGTAGAAAAGAAAGAAACAGGTAAATAGTTATTATATTATCGAGTATATTTTAAATTGCATAATGATTTACTGATTTTTTAGAGATTATAATGTAATTTAATTATCGAGTGCAATTAACAATTATCAATACACATAAGTCACGCTGAGCTTTAATTGAGAGCTCATACCACATTAATTATTTTACTCGGTGTATATAAATGTCGAACAAATTTAATTTTCGATCTCTGCATTTGTAATTTTTTTCTTAACCGATCTTAATGTCTACAATACCAATAATCATTTTTAAATTTAAATTCTAGCATTTTTGTTGACTTTATCGTAAACTTCGGGGAAGGCATTTTTACACTTCAGGCTCTCGCGCACTTTGTCGTAGAGCGTGTGATCGAACATCTCTCTGAACTCATCCCTCGTAGTGTAAGTGTCTGCGTAAAGCATTTGATAGCCTGCCACATCTCTGACGAACTGTTCGAGTTTTCTTGTAGAGGCCTTAGCTTCGTAATTAATAGCCTTTGGAACTCCGTAAATCCCAACGTCGACGTACATACCATCCGATTCAGTGGGCGTATGAACGAAACCAGGATTAGAGTTCAATTTGAAGGGACACAGCCACAGCGGATAGAGCTATAAATAAAAAAAAATATAATAAGAATAATAACCAATTTTTATTGTCTTAAAATACGCTTTATTCAAAAGTAAAATGATATGCCGTTACGTTACTTTCGCAATATTCGATATTACTGAATGTAAAAAATACAATTTTCTAACTATCGCGCATCATACTTTATACTATTATATAGTAACGAAAATTTTAAACGTTATACCCGCGCGAAAAATAATTTATGAGATCGCATAAAAATATCCGATCGCATTTATGCAATCTCATAATAATTATTTTCGTGCGGGTAAAAACGTTATTATATAAAAAAATCTTTTTAAATTACGAGAAAAGTGCAAAAATGATAATAAAAGTTTGGAAAAAAATGTTTAAAAATTTTAATTTTACCATAGTAGCTTAACAGAAATAAAAAATGTTGTATGCATTTTTAATCTGTGTTGAAACTAAACTCCTATATTTAATAGCGTATTTATAGTTAAAATGGAGAAGTTTAATTTTGTATAAAAATGCGTATATCTTTAGGACAGAATTATTTTTATAGGGGTGGAATCACGAAAACCTCAATTATCCAATAAATTATATTAATTCGGAAATAATATAACAAGCGAGCCACCGACCTTAAACAAGCTGTCAAAATTTAGAATAGCAGACTGAAGCTTCTCAGTGGGTATGAGAACGTCTTGGATAACGTGGGACGTCTCGTACAGCTTTTTTATGGATTTCGTTTGCGTGCATTTCAGTAGCGATATTTTAGGCGGCATAGTCCAACCCAAGAAGAATCGGAAGAGGGGATGGTTTCCGAAAGAAATTATGTCCTGCAGCTCCCAGAAAATGGAACGCGTGTGTCTATGATAGTAGTCACGAAGGGGAAGGTACTCGGTGCTCCTTTCTTTATCCCCGAGCTTGCTTTCTACGTGTTTGAAGAACCAAGGCTTGTACCAGCGGCCGATCGCGTTGACGCGTTTGTTCTGATCTTCGTCCACCATATGACCTAAAAGTTTGTCGATTTTTTAAAATAATATTAAACAAACAAAAATTTCTTAAGAAAATACAAAAAAAAAATAAACGTATTGTTAAAAATGTGAAAAGTGGTACGCGAATTACGTCATTCAATTCAACAGGTGGGCACTTGAAAAATTGCACTGACATAACAGATAAAATATCTCTTATCAAAATACATATATAATATATTTTTGTCGAAAGTAATTCTCCAGATCCGCGGTTGAAAATAGAAACGTTGAAAATGAATAAAATGAATATTGAACATTGAAAATCAACGTTGACGTTAATAAAAACCTTGATTTCGTTTGATTTTCAACGTTTATTTCAACATTTCCTTATAACGTTCATTTTGAACGTAGATTTTCAAGATTCAACGTTGATTTCCAAGATTCAACGTTGATTTCCAAGATTCAACGTTGATTAATTTTTAAGATTCAATGTTGATTTTCAAGATTCAACGTTGATTTTCAAGATTCAACATCGATTTTCACTAATTATAAAGGAACGTTAAAATAACCCGTAGGAAAAAAGTTTGCAGAAATTTGTACAGAAAATTTTTTGTAAAAAATTGTCTGCAAAAATTCTGCAGTTTGCACCTATACAAAGCGTATAATTGTTATTATTATAAATTTCACACAATTAAACGATAATATTTACCCGTCATAAGGACACCTCGATCCGGAGAAAAGAGTATAGCCTCGACGAAGTCGTTGCTCTCGTCGAGGCTCGCCTCGCGAAACCTCCCGCAGAGTTCCGCGAGCTCGTAGATCGGCTCGTAGTGCAGCTGCACGAGTTTGTGGGCCGGAATAATGTCGATGTCGACGGACACGAGGAACCCGATGGAGCCGTGAGACCACGGGACGGCGTAGAATAAATCGCTATTCTCTTCCTTGGTGCACCTGAGCGACGAGCCGTCGCAGAGGACCAGCTCGAAGGCGCGGCAGGTGTGCTGGAAGAGGCCGTATTTGTGAGAGCTTGACTCGATTCCGGTGCCCATCACTAGTCCACCTTGAACAGAAATGTCGTTGGTCATTTTTAAAGTCACGATGAAAAAAATTCTGCATATGCAGAAATTGTTATTTAAAGCTTATAAACTGCATAAGTTTATAGTTTATAAACTGTTATAATTTCTGCGTAATAAATCTGTATATAAATTGTGTATAATGTATACAGAATTCTGTACAGATTTATATGCATATTTTTTTACACTTTTTGAAGATTTATTCTGGAACTTCTATAGAATTTTTATTTATTTATTTTTAGATAAGATATGCAGGACATTTTTAAATTGTTATGTTTCCTGCAGAATTTTTGAAAAAAGTTCTATAAATGTTGTATTAGAATCTCTGCGTAAAAATTATTGTACAATTTATTTATATAAGAGGAAAATAATATTCCCGTAAAAATTAAGGAGCTTTTCACACAAAATTTTTCACTAGGACCTAATATAGTCTACAATTCTCGGATACAAATTGTAGTGATTTTTCCGTGAAAATTTCCAAAATTGCAGACTGTTTCGGGACGGCGTTTTTTAATACAAATTTTGCGGTAAGCTCACTGTAAATTTAACGAGAAAATTCTTTAAATTTAAAATTTTTTTAAATTTTGCCACTATTAGTTATTTAAAAGCCCGTGATAAAGATATTTCAATTTAAGAAATTATTTATAATATAACTTCATATTTAATAATAATTACCAACGGTGAGGTCTTCTATTTCAGGAAGCACGGGGATTGTCCAGCCGAGAGCGTTTAAAGCTCGAGAGAGCTGACCCATCGTCACGAGCGGCTCAACTCGAACAAACTGTAACACTCAATATGATTATAATAGAATTTCAGTTTCTCTAAACTATATCGTTGAAAATATTAGATAATATTCTATAAAAAATTACAAAGGTCAAATCCTAACATAAAAAGTACGTTAATTCATAATTACGGAAAAAATTTCTCATTATATTCGCAAGTTAAAAAAAAAAAGAGTAAAGAATATAATTTTTTTAAAAGAGTTTTAAAAAAATGGTATTTACGAGTGCGCCCTAAAGAAAAGCATATTTTGCATGTGCTTTCCGCGCGAAAGAGAGAATTAATTATTTTAGGTAACGCGTGAAATGAATATAAATTTTTATTCGCGACAAAATTTCAAGTGTGCTTTTTTTTCGCGGCAGATTTGAATCGTGTCAATTTTTAATTGCTAAATATTTTAGAATGTGCCTTTGTAAAGGACATTTTAATTAAAATATGTATTATTTATAAATGTATAATAATATATCAACGGAGCGATATAATATGGATAATATATGAATATATGTATACAATATAATATAAGGTACATGCAAACACTGTAATAAAAAAAAGTACGGGAAAGTGGGGGCCAAGTGAATTTAGGGAGCAAAACTTTTTTTCAGTATAGGACCATTCGTCAATTTCACTGTAATATGCGTGCCACGCGGATTCCGCTTGTCCCATACTTTCCCCTAAATTGTTATAAGCATAAAGTTAAAGTTGCAGAAAGCCTCGAGACCTTTTTTTCGATGTTCACTTCGAGAATGTCGTACATGTCCACGTGCACGTTGAACATGGAGCTTTTGTAGCGGCCCTGGCGAAAGCTCATCGCCTGCCAGCCCGGCCTCGCCGTACACATCATCCGGTCGCTCGAATTGTCCCGCCATCGCTTCACTTGGCGCTGAACTTCCTGCACTCGCTGATCGTGCAGCGACGGGGCCGTGTTCAGCTTCAGCACGAGCCAGTTGCGCGCGAATATGTACACCTCGTAGGCCACTGAAATCGGCAGCAGGAAGAATATGACGAAAAACCAGCGATAGTGAAGCAGCATGTGCTCGACCAATTTATCCAGTCGGTCCAACATTGTTTTCGTATTTTTGCTTTGTTAAAAAAAAAAATAACAAAAAGATCTTGCGTTTGATTCTCCGGTTACTGAATCGATACTGATTACTGCTACTCGACTGGACACGCTCATCTACATTTCTTCTTTTTTTTTTTATTATCGTTACCTAAAGATTAATTTATTGGCCGCTAGAAGCCGGCTTGACGCATAATTTTTTATCTGGTTTTTTATATATATTACATTTATCTGATGCACTGTATCACTTGATACGCGCAGCTACACTCTATTTTATTCGCAATATTAATTTTATCTTTGGAATTCCTGCGACAGCCTTCCTCGTTTTTGATAAATATCGGTATTCATATAAAAATGTTTAAAACAACTTTATTTATATCGTTATTTTCAACAGAATGAGAATCATGAGTAAAACTTTCACATATCGTTAATAAAATTTAATTTTGTTTTAAAGCGTTTATTAAATAAAACTTATTAACATGCAATTTGCATATTAACTCAAATTAAACAGTACATCTTAGTGCAATTTTTTCGAAAATTTATTTATTTATTTTTTTTTTTATTTTCAATAAATTTTAGGCAAAATATTATGTTGACAAAACTATAAAAAATAGACAAAATATATTATATTTTTCTTAATTAATATAATTTATGCAAAATTTATGCGTAATTAACTCTGCATGAAATTTATCGAATATCTTTGATAATGAAATAAATTTAAGCTTCAATTATTATGCACACATAAATTAAGTAATAAAGTAATTGCTTATAGAAATTCTAGTTTATTCCTTACGAACGTAATCAGATTGAGATCAAGAAATTTTTATCGCTTGATAATAGCTTAAATGTTTATTTGTTAATTATTATTAAAAGATTTTTTTGTTTTTTCTTTCATATTTTAGTTGTCCATATTATTGTTTCTTTATTTTAAAATCACACTTTGGCAGAAAGGTACTGCATACACACACACGCACCCACCCACACCCACACCCACACACACACACATATTTAGTTTTTTTGAAATTTGAATTTTTAATTTTTCGCGCCTTAATTCTGTTGCGAGGATTCATAAAGCTTAATTAAAGCATATTATTCGATATGCCTAAAAAAATCTATTTTCATAAGTTTTGTTTGTTGTAATAATCAATAAATAAATAAAATAAATACAAAAAATTACAATAATATTTTCATCTCTTTTTTGATTTACGTAGTCGTGAAATCCACGAAACAGACAACGCAGTGTTGACAGGCCTGTTCACTTCGTTTCGGAGCAGCGACTGCGCGAGGCAAATCGGCGATCCGCAGCACATGTGTGTGTGATCCTCGCGTGGCTTTTAAAAACACAAGGCTGCGTGGAAAGAAGAATTTTAAGAGGCGAAAATGGCCTCGACGGTGCTCGACTGCTTTCCGAAACTGCTGAGGGACAGCCCGAACGAAAGGCTCGACGGAGGATTAAAATTGCTGCAGCATTTATCAAAAGGAGCACAAGTAATTACTTTACTGCGACCTTACTCTAACCTCAAAGCAAAACACATTTTTTTCGGTGTCACGATTTAATTGATAATTTCTAAGTTTTCTAAATAATTTAATTTTAGTTATTGTTTAAGATTAATTTTTGTTACGCAATTATTACTATACTGATTTGCTTTTGGTTGATCAGGTTGTAAAAATAATTTTTTTATTTCGTAACTTTGATAAATGGACTTATAATTGCGTTTAAATAACAATTAAACCAATTATTAAAATGTTTTAAATGTTGAGGCAAAGTTATTTATATTTTTTATACTTTTTATTTCAGGAAAATGGAGAAAGCAAAGAACTCCATCATATTCTTAACAGATTGGTGCGAGGTCTGGGATCATCTAAAATTTCTTCACGAAAAGGATTTTATTCCACCTTGACTGTATATTTATCACTAAATCCAAGTATAGAATTAGATACTATTTTTAGTATCATGAATAATGAATTAAAAACGAGCGCTAGTAACAGCAAAAGTGTAAGTCATCTTTATACTCTACTTTTGTACCTATTTGTGAAAGTGTATCAATATAATTTATTGTTTGTGTAGGAATTTGCTGATATTAACAATGGACGTATTTTAACTTGTGGAGCTATTATACGTTCAAATCTTTTGAAAAGTTCTTCGACTGATGAGCAAAAGAAAGTTTTAGAATGTTTGATAAAAGCTGGAAAGCAACGCAGTTATTTGAGTTTTGAATCAGTATCTTTTCTTGTTGAATTTTTAAATCAGCTTGATAGCAAAGATTTATTAGTTCCCATGTGGCCCCTACTTGAATCAGAAGTTTGTAAGCCACTTTCAGAACAAACTTTAGATTCATTTTATTTATTTTTAATCATTCAAAATAAATTTCCTGGTATCATCAGTAAGAAAATGATGAAAAAACACTTTGGCAATGAAAATGTTATCAATAAAGAATCTATAAAAGATCTTTTAAAAATACTAACGGTAATAATTGTTTTTACTTTTTAATTTATTTATTGTCAGTTCTTAAATCATTATGCATAATATATATTTTTCTCTGTATTTCAGGATATACCTAGAGTAATATGTCATAAACATCCAATTTACAGAATCTTTTGTGAAAAGCTAGTAGCAACAGATTTGGTAGAACAGTTTTGGCTTGGTATTGACGAATGTTTTGTTAAACCATCTAAAACTGACGAACATTTGGGAGTAGAATTATTCAATATATTACTTCAAACAATAAAAGATAAGTCCACTATACCGACATTATTATCACCTAACTTTTTAAAGTATAATCTTAAAAGATTTTCAAATAATGCAAAACACAAAGTTGATGAAGTTGCTGTGGAATTTAAAAAAGCATTATCTAAACTTGTAACAGTCCTTGATAAAGATGTTCAGGCAAAATTACATATAGCCGTGTTGAAGAAACTAATTTTCTATCCAGGTGATCTCATGATAGAAAAAATAACTAGTACTAAAGTTATTCAAATGATAACTAGTAATCTTAGTGCTGATGGAGTGATAAAATTATCCAATTTGTATAAAGAAATAGCATCCAATACAAAGTTTAAAGAAAAACCAAATTCAACAATGGAACCTTGGACAAATGGAGAAAGAACTTATGCCGTTCAATTACTTAGTGTTAAGTAAGTCTTACTAATTTATTTATTTAAACAGTTTACATTTTCTTATCTATCAATATTGTTTAGATTATTGAGTCATCCGGAAATTATATCTGACCATGAATGGAGAATAGAACAATTAAAGTTTTTATTTAATCTTGGATTATGTGAAGTATCTAATGTTGGTGTAGAATTGCAACGTAAGAGTCCATCATTATTTTCATTTAATATTTATTAATATTCATTAAAAAATACAATAATTTCAAATTTAATTACTTATTTTAGCTAATATCAAAGAAAGTTTTTATAGAGCTTTAGATCACAAGCTTCCAAAACTTGATGATTTAAGAACTATACTCAGCTCACTAATAAATCACATTGATGAAACAGTGTTTCAAAATTCAGACATTAAGCTAAAAACACCTTTAGACGAAGCTGCCACAGAAGCATGGAAAAAAATGATAAAATTTGTTAAAAAGTTGGAAAAAGATACTAAAAATAATGAAAAAATTAATGCAGTTTTTCATACAATGGATCTGCATATGGGTTTGCAACTTTTCTCCGATCCAGAAATGGCAATTTCTTCAATCAATGAATTGCACAGTTGTTTTGAACATTTAAAAGCAAAACGAAAATCAAATAAAAAGAACACTTCGAACATTGAAGAAGATGAGGAGCCAGTATGGGTCGAGGTTGTAGTGGATTTGTTATTGTCTCTTCTTTCAAGAAAAAGTCATCTATTGCGTTCTCTAGTAAATTGCGTCTTCCCACATATTTGTCCTTATTTAACATCTACTGCAGTGCATCAAATATTGGACATTTTGGATGTGAAAAATGGAAAAAATCCTTTAAAATCTTCTCAAAATGGTGCAGAATCTGACTCAGACCTTGAGTCTAACGATGATGAGGAAAACGAAGATGAAAATGAGGAAGATGACGATAACAGCGAAGAACCGAATGACGAGGAAATTGAGGAAGAAAGTGATTCGGATGTTGAAGAATCGGAAGTCGAAGATGAGACTGTAACAGACAGATTACGTCTGGCAGTTAGACAAGCATTGGGCGATGCTACCATGCAAACTGACGATGAAGACATTGACGTTGATAAAATCAATGAAGAAGACGGCAAACGCTTGGATGAATCTTTGGCGGCTGCTTTTAAAATTTTGAAGGAGAATCGGAAGTCGCAAATGAAAAAGCAAAAAAAGAGTGCTGAAGCTCTTACGCACTTTAGAATTAGAGCTATCGATCTTTTGGAAACTTATTTAGAAACTAGTCCATCTATGGCATTGGCTTTGGATATGCTAGTACCTCTCTTTGCACTGCTTGAATTTGCTATTAAAGATCAACATCAAAAACCTTTAGAACACAGGGTCAGAACTTGCTTAAAAAAACTATCAGCTATAAGGAAATTCAAGAGTGTTGAAGACGTTGATGAAAAACTGTTAACTACAATTTTAAAGGTAATAAAGACTATTTTACTCGTAATTCCTATTTTCAATAGACTCTCAGTAGTTTAATAAATTCTTTTTCAACAGGCTTTGATAGAAAAAGGAGAAAGATCTGCATCTATTTGCCAGGAAATGGGAGATAAGTTGGCAGAATGTTGTGTTTTTCTTGTTAGATGTTCACAACAAATAAATATCTCTGTAGATTCATTTATACAAATATTTGGCGAAAATTTGACTGCTTTCTTTAAAAAACGAGATTGTATTCTTCCAGCAGTTTTATTCAAAAGTTTGTTACAATTATGTTGGGTCGGCAATTGGCAATTAGTACCACTCTTGGTAAGTCATTTAATTAACTTAATTTAACTTAAATAATTGAATCTTAAAAATTAAAAGATCAAGATATTTAATTATGATTAACTTCTTTCATTTTGCTTTTAGGTTGATTTTGCCTTTGATGACTCCATTAGATCTTATAGAAGAGGGCAAGCCCTTGATTTGTTGAAAGTTTTTTATAATAATATAAGAATTATTACCTCAGATGATTACAAAGACAAAAGACTTAAAATGGAAAAAAAGCTGTATAAATCGAGTATAAATGTACTAGAAGAATTAAGTGCTTCACAGGCAACTGAAAATGGTAAAGCAACAACTAATGTAGGAAAAGAAATAAAACAGAAGTATGTTTGCCATCTCTTTACATTATTATTTACTGTACATCTTCATCACATACCTGAAGCTTGGGATTGGCAAAAATTAGGTGAAAGTATGACTAGTTATAGATCAGTAATGACGTTAGGAAAGGATGCAAAGTGCGCTTACAATAAACTTTGCACTCGCATAGGAGTCCCTATTGTGTAAGTTATACAATGAATATTATTTTAACATACTCTTCATAATTTTATAAACAAACTAATAAATTAAATATTGTTGCAGACCTCAGAAAAAACAAAACCTTGAACAAGATAGACTGAGCAATGGGAATCAAGATTCAGGATCCGAAGAAGAAAATTCAGATAACAAAGAGTCTCTTAATAATTCTCAAAAGAGCGATAAATCGTCCAAGAAATTAGAAAAAAAGCGAAAAAAGAATAGCAGTAAGAAGAAAGACAAACAAAAATTAAAAAAGGAAGCCCGTGAATTGCGTGCAAAAGCTATGTCCGAAGGGTTGGAGTCATTTGATTTCAGTAGTGTTAGTGTACCAAATGGAATTGAAGACGAACTCGCTCAAAACGGAGACGCAAACCAATCGTTGAAAATAGAAAAAAATCATAATAAAAGGCCCAGTTTGAACACGTCGGACGTTCCTAGCAAAAAGAAGAAAAAACCTATACAAAGTGGAGATTAGGACAGTGGAGATTTTGTCAGAGTTTATATTGAAAAAGTCGAACTGAAAGCAAAGTTTTGATTGTTATTTTTTATATACATTTATGTATTGATTACATCTGTACATAACCCACATGAATAAACTTCAAACGCTATTATTACAATTAATAAAAAAAGTTGTTACAGTCATAATTATCATATTGATTGCAATTTTAAAATTCTTATTTTAAAATTCTTCTTTTTTTTTTATACTTTATTATATAAAATTAATGTTACTTTTTACGAAAGGGCACATCAAGTAATAATGTTTTAAATGAATATAATTATTAAAATATTAATGAGTAATTTTATAATTGTATAAAATTTATCAATAAAAATTTTTTATTTCCAAATTCCAACTTCAAGAATTTAATTTAATTTAATCTTCCCTTTCTTAGAGGGCGTTGACTGCTAAATTCCAACCTATCCACACGTGTTTTCGTTTCCCACACAATCCCACGTGATATAATTTTTCTGCTTTGAACAATATTTACATTTTTATCATTAATTTACGTTGAAAAATGATAAATGAAAATTGTATTAATACCATAAATAGTAATTAAAATTTCTTAATTTATATTATGCATAAAAAACAACTACGTAAATAGCAAATAAACAGAAATAAGGTACGTACCTAACCTATGAAAATGTTTTTTGCATGCTTTATTCAAAATAATTGAAAAAATGTATGCATTATGAAAAAATATATACCTTTTGAAAGTTAAAATAAGTAACATACAATGATATCATTAATTTCTGTTTAAAAGCTTTATTAGATTTTGTAAACATTAAAGACGAGATTTCAGGTACATAAAGTTAGCAACAAAAATTACTACCTAACTTAAATTTTATTTTCAGATGAAGAAGCTTGCATCTTTCAATGAAGCGACTTCTGGTAGTCCCAAAAAGTGGTTTGAGGAATATCCAAAAGCAGAGTCACCCAGTAAACATGGAAAAAGTGAAATGGATGTATTGGATTTAAAAGCTGAAGCTAAGAAATGTCTTGACTCTGAAAGTACAGCTTACCACTTAAAACAGACAAAATCTCATAATTCTGAATATTCGTGGCTGAAAACAGCGCTGTCAAAAGGAACTACTTCGGATAAAGTAGCTGCTGGCATTGTATTAGTTCAAAACAGTCCAAAACATAATTTGAATCACCTTTCGACACTGATATCTCAAGTTAAAATAGCTAAACATAATCAGTCTGGTATGATCATTACTTCCTTGAGAGATCTTTTCTTGAATGATTTACTTCATCCTGAATTTAATCTTCTCAAGTTTGAAGAACAAGATCTGGATCAATTGGACAGTTACAACAAATCATTTGAAGTCAATGAAGATGGTACTATAAAAAACACACCAACATTGTCGAGAAATAAACTCTTGGCACAATGGTATTTTGAAGATCAACTGAAAGAAATTTATGAACGTTTTGTAACTTCACTATCGACTATTGCTAATGATACAGTTGATACAAACAGAGAAAAGGCTGTGGCAGTAATGAATGACCTGCTAATGGGAAATTCAGAGCAAGAGCATAAATTGCTTGATTTTTTGGTGAATAAAATAGGTGATCCTGGAAGTAAAGTTGCTTCAAAAGCTGTTTTTTGCCTTACAAAACTTTTACACGAACATCCCAATATGAAGATAATTGTTTTGAAAGAGGTTGAAAAGTTACTTTTCAGGTCAAATATTTCTCCAAGAGCTCAATATTTTGCCATATGCCTGTTGACTCAATTTTTACTGTCTAAAGAAGATACTGAAGTTGCAACAACCCTTATTGATGTATACTTTGCTTTTTTCAAAGCATGCTTGAAAAAAGGAGAACCAGACAGTAGAATGATGGCTGCAATATTAGCAGGTGTGAATAGAGCTTATTCTTTTACCGATATAAATTCTGCAAAACTCAATGAACATATAGATTCCGTTTACAAAGTAGTACATATTGGCTCATTTAATGTATCCTTGAATGCTCTAAGTTTATTATTTCAAGTAAGTCTGTATAATTATTAACAAAAAATTATAAATTGAAGAAAGTATACATTCTCAATGTTTAATTGCAATTATTAATTTCAGGTTGTTGGCAAAGATCCAAAACAAGCAGATAGATTTTATGCCGCCTTTTATAGAAAATTGCTTGATCCACAAATTGGAACTGCAAATAAAAGAGCAGTATTTTTAAATTTACTCTATAGAGTTTTACGCAAAGATGAAAGTATTTTGCGACTGCATGCTTTCATTAAGAGAGTTCTTCAAGCTTCTGTTTATTTTCCAGCTAATATGACCTGTGCCACTTTATATGTTATATCACAAGTATTAAATTCAAGGAAATTTGCAAATAAAATTTTAACTAGATCTGTCTCAGAAATTAAAGAACACATTGAAGTAGATTTAGATAAAACAGAAGAGGAGCCAAGTGAAAAGACAAAACCAACAAAGAAAAAAGAAAGTACAATTTTATTATCAAACGTGGTATCAGAAATACCTGAAACTGAAGAAGATAACGTAAAAATTGAAAATGTAGAAATTAAACCGGAATTTAAAGCAAAACATTATGATCCCTTCAATCGAAACCCATTGCATTCTGGAGCAAACTTAAGTGTTTACTCTGAGTTAGCTGCTCTCTCAAAACACTTTCATCCAAGCGTTGCTTTATTTGCAAACACAATTATAGAAGGTAAGTTAAATTAAATTTTGAAAAATTCTTAGTTGTACAATTTGATTGATCATAATTTTACTTTGCAGGAAAGGCTATACAGTATACAGGAGACCCTCTTCAAGATTTGAGTTTAATTCGTTTCTTAGACAGGTATGTCTTCAAAAATCCAAAGAAACTGGAAAGCAAAAAGGTCGTTAAGAAAAATGACCCTCTGGCTCAGCGAACAGCTTATATACCAAAAGGCATTCGCTCAATACCAGTTGATAGTATGGCATATCTTAACGAACGAGAAGAACGAATTCCCGTTGACGAACGGTTCCTTCATCAATACTTAAATAAGCGTAAAGAATACAGGGGTGTCAAAGAAGCAGAGGATGAAGACGATAATGAGAGCGTCAACAGCGAGGACTTCAATGACATGTTAGATCAGTTGAGTAAAGGTAAAGATGTCGAAGAGTTAGATATAGCAGCAGATTTTAATGCTGCACCGCGAAAATCGAAAAGTAAGTAAAATAAATTTTTATTTAAATTAAGCATTCTGTTAAATTTTACTTTAATCTAAAATATATTTAAATATTTATAGAAGGTAAAAATGAAGATGATGTTGACGATGATGATGAAGACGAAGATGAAGACAATGATTTAAGCGGCGAAGAAGATAATGAAGAAGACGAACTTGAAGGTACTGATTTGGAAGGTGAATTTGATGATGATGATGGTAATCTTGAAGACTTGGATGATCTAGACTTGGACAATTTATACGATGATCTGAGTGACATTGAATTCGGGGAAGATGATGATGACGACGATGATGATGATGATAAAGAGATTGGAGACTCGTCCAAGAAACGAAAAGCCAAAATTAATGGATCGCAAAATAAGAAACATAAAGGTTTAGATGATAACACGTTCGTATCAGCTGAAGAGTTTGCGGAGATGTTGGAAAATCAGGGACGCTCGAAATTCAAACACGGAGCTAGTCGTTCGTTTAGCGACCGAGACGGAGCAAGTGCTAAACAATTAGATTGGGAGACTGAAAGAAATCAACGTATATCTGGCTTCCGCGGTGGGAAAAAAACGAAGAATTATAATTTTAAAAGTAAGAAAAACTTTTCCAAACAGAAGCCTTTAAAGCGAAAAAAGAAATAAGTTTTCTACTGTAAAATATTTTTTGTAATATAGTTTCTGTTTATAAAAAAAAAATAATAATACACCCTGTATTTCAAACAAATTTTCTATAATACAAAAACATACAAAACTTTTTTAATAATACGTGTTTCGAAAATTGTTAAAAAAAAGGAAGAGAATGAGCCATTACAGAACGCAAAAGACTCAACCATTCTCTAGATATACTTAATTTATGTTTGGCAGCAGAGCAGCCGATCTAGTACTAAGGAAATTGGATAAAAAATTAATTTAAGCAAATTTCCGTTTTATACTTTTTATTTATTTCTAATGATCTATAAAAAAAATAAGAAATTTTATATTTTTACACTTAACGTTATATTCATACATTCAAAAATTTTTTGTTGAATTTTAAAAAAAAGTTATCATTTTAGTATAACGTACAAACAATCTAAACAAGTGTTAAAACTAAGTGAAAAGCAAACTGAAAAAGATGCGTCTTTGACACAGGTATAGTTTAAATATTGCTCAATTTACAAGTGCTGTGCAATTTAGAATCAAAAGTTTTTGAAAAGTAAAGCAAAAAAGCGCTTATAGTCCAAGTTTTTTTTTTCTGCAATATAATTCACAGTTACATATCGACGCCCCGTACGAAGACTAGCACAACTCAGCTCTTGCCCGTGTTAATTCCCATTTAAAATTCTGAGTTGTGCTAGTCTTCGTACGGGGCGTCGATATATTCTTTCAAGAGTTTTTTTTTATCGCAGTCATAACTTACAAAATTAAAATACTTTCATGCACCGTGAATATTTGTCTTGTAAATGTTAATTTTTCATTTGCACATCACAAAATCATTTTCTCTGAATATCCTTATTCATATTTCTGTGCTACACAACAATTAAATCTTACGATTCACATTACCCAAATAATTGAAACCATAAAATAGCTAATCCAAATGGAAACATTTTCCTGCCATTACACAGTTATATCGAAGTAAAATTAATTTTGCAAAGCAAATAAAGATATTCAGAGGAAATAAGTGATCTGAATGAAAAATTTATACAGAATATATTTATTCATGTAGAGTAGCATAAAAAAATATTTGGTCAGTGGCACAGTAAGTTATGTTAATAATAAAAGAAAAAATAGTATGTACGCATAAATACAATCTCTTAAAGTAATTTAAAGAAGACTGTATAATCCACATGAGTTAACAGGTTACTCGGGATCTGGTTTAGATGATCCTTCTTCATCATGACTTGGACTGTGCCACGTTAGTCTCTCTTCATAGAATCGAATTACAATTTGTGGGCATTTTTCATTTGCTATTCGGGCGGGTACTAAATCCGCGTCGTCAGTTCCTTTCCACTTCATCAGGAACATAAGTTCCCCGCTCGAGTCAGTTGCACCTATAATACGTTCGGGTTCCAAGTTCCTATCAAAGCCTGAAAAAGAAAAAAAGTAATTAGTTTCAAATTATTTTTTCCCTTTACAACAGTCAACAAAAAATTAGACTACAATTAAAAAAAAAAAAAAAAAATATATCATGTACATACCTTCAGCTTTCTTTTCTTCAGCCACTTTTTTCTTAGCTTGTGTCGGAGTAGGAGTGCTCGAACTCTTTCTTTTCTTCTGCTCCTTTTCTTCGCTTCTCTTGCTCGCCGCAGCAGCCTCCTTCTTCTTCCTTTGATCTTCGAACTGAGCAATTAAATCTGGACAATCAAGATTCTCCTCTGGTTCCCATGTGTTTTCATCGTCCGAATAGCCTTTCCATTTCAAGAAATACTCCACCTAGCAGATTCACAATAAATTATTTTCAAATCATCAACACAGAGGTTAGAATACCGTTTACAAGCAAACATCAAAGCCCATTTCTTTTTTCTTTCGAACTTTCCGGTAACATGACGCCGCGAGACGGTTAGACGTAAAAAAAAAACCCCCCGATTAACAAAAGTTTATTTACCTTTCCTTTAACGACTCTCCTGTCGAGTACTTTCTCCACACTGTACTCCTCCTCGGTCTCTCCCTCGGTCGACGGTGAGTTCTTGGTCTTGCTCATTTTTCTCTGGAGTGACTCGCCGGTTCAGTATCAGACTGCTATCGACAAATCTGCAACAAAACCCACCGCAACGGAAGCGTAAGTGACAAATGAACGCCAAACGGACCCTCTCTCAGAAAAAACGTATACGAACACGAAGAAAGCCGTTAAAGCGTCAAGTGCACGGGGATTGAAGGTATTCGCACGTTTCCAAGAAGTCGGAGACGCGAGTGGCCTCCTCGTGGGGCGAGGAGGGCATGCAGAAAGAGCGCGGCGTCAGACTCGCGCGCGCGCGGGGTAGAACATTAGCGGCGGGGGGAAAGTAGTGGAAAAAAGCCCGCGCAACTCGCCTGCCGCTCGATCACGGCTAATAGTATCACGGCCCGACGGAGATCCTCGTCCTCGACGCGTCCTCGGCGTCCACGCGTCAAGGAGGGAAGAGGCAGGCGATCCTGGACGCAGGCCGCGAAAAACACCGTGCCGCAATGCCGCCAATGAGGTGCGAGTTAAAATGGCGGGCAAAAAGGCGCCGCGGTGCTCGCCGACCGGTGTCCTAACCGCCGGCACGCCGCTGCCTCCGGGAGTCGCAGTTTACTGGGTGACGAGAGGTCGGGGACGGCGCGAGGAGGAGGATGATGCTACTCACCTCGAGAACGTGCTAAAAACAGTGCAATCGTGGCGGGAGACACGAAGAGGGCCTCAGTCGTGGGTATCTTCTGGTCCTGTGCCGTGGCGTCTCTGAACTGCCGCGGCGCGCCGGCGACGTGAGCGATCGTCGGTTTGCGCGCGATGCGCTCGCGCGCCACCTCGAATTTTTCGCCCAGTGTTGCCATATGCCTAAATATCTGTCCCCCCTCCACTTTCTTCCGTCGAATCTATACCTATACAAAATCGAGGGCTATATATATACTGGCTATATAACGTACAGTAGTATGTATGTACATTTGCTTTCTTTATTTTTATGTATATATGTATATGTGTGTATATATGTATAATATATATTGCAATTTGGAGTACGAAGCTTCTTGTCGACCCCCACTATATATAGATGCTCGGCTTACCTCCCCTCGGACGCGATTTTTTCGATTCGGAGTATCGGAGTCTACATCCTGTGCCTGCGTGGAGATTATGTTATGATGGTTCCTCTGAGGCTTTGAATATTCGATATACAATACATGGTGGTATATATTAAGCATAAATTCCCAGTTGCCTGTTTAATTGCCTACTCCTGCTTTGTTCACTGCTTGTGAGCTGACGATCATTTACATCAAATTAGAAAATAG
Source organism: Sycophila texana (assembly GCA_035582955.1). Lineage (NCBI taxonomy): Eukaryota > Metazoa > Arthropoda > Insecta > Hymenoptera > Eurytomidae > Sycophila > Sycophila texana. Next base: position 866,995 of record JAWWEN010000002.1, read on the forward strand.
CAATTATTATTTTATTATTATCATTAGGATTAGAAATTAGAATTATTGTATGTAAACATTGAGGGATTGACACTACTAATACGGTAGTATAATTTCCACTTAATCGATAAGTAAAGAATCAAATATACTTTGGTGATTACGTTGATTATAACAAAAGAAACGCTTGAATTTTTTTAATCTATAAAAATAAATGTGTTAAATTCTTATTACACTATTTTCATTAAATAATTAATTCATACTAGAAATTTAAATTTTTATAATGATTTACCTAAATTCTTTGAAATTCTCCGGTGGAAATCTATGGCTTGGACAAATCTACTGTGGATATAATGTTCAATATCCAATGTCAATGTAAAAAGTGGAGACTTATTTAAAAAAGTATATTATTTATTTATTTAATATCAAACGGGTAAAGATACCCTTACATAAAATTAAAAAGAATAAGGAAACAGTAAATTTATTCACTAAAATGATCTTATAAAACCTTATAATTTGGTTTTTGCACCAGATAATCTGTGAAATTTTATGAGTTTTTATAAGAATAATAATTCAAATTTAGAAAGTTTTACTATAAAAGATAATTGTTACTTTTTAATGAATCTGAATTACTACCTAATTAAGAAATGACAGAGTGCAGATATAGCAATTACTCTAATAAAATCAATTCATTCATTCATTTCAAACAAATCGTATAATAATAATATACAATTTTCAAAAGTTTTCTCAAATTCAAATAAAACTGCGGTGATAAATCAAATCAATAACTAAGCTGTGATTGGTCACTGATGGTCGAGGCGACGCTCACCATGTTGCCCTTGGAAAAAAGAAAGAGACAAACGTACAAAAATAACAAATGTATATCAGAGATGAGTATCTCTGTATATATATACCTATAACAAGTGTCTGCGTATACTCGCATACAAGTGTATAGGTATGCTGCGTGCATTTAGTTCTGCTTCAGCTTCAGCCTCGCTTACTTGATAAGCGGGTGTATCCGCGAGAGAACGGGAGATTAGAAAAAAACGTTTCATTCTCCCCGCTACGAGACAAGAAAGTGTCGAGGTAACGCGATATATAGCGACGCGTAACATGAAGACGACGATCAGCGACCCGTGGTCAAGCGTCGACTCGTGTGGGAACAGTGAAGGAGTGGCCGAGGACTTTCCCGAAGGCAACTGCTTCGAGGATTCATTCGTACTGGCAGCTTCGTGCACGGAGGACCTCGACAAATTGCCCGACTCCGAGCAGTACCTGGCCCGGCTCCGTACGTATTTTTTTTATTTTTATTTAGTTATTAACATTTGCTTTGCTCCGAAATTCTTGCGAAAACGGAGCAGCACTGCGGTTGCCGTAGTGTGTTTCCTTTTTTATCCAAGTATTTGAATTGTTTATTTAATACTCAGTATGTGGTCACTTTGAGTTGATGAAGTTTGTATTAATTTATCGTTACTTTTTATTGAAACCGTTGTATACTTGTTATTAAAGTATGTTTGTACTGATTATAAGAGAATTTTTTGTTCCATTTTATTGCTTTTCTATCACTTTTCTAGTGAATGTTTATAAATATCAGTTGTACAAATAATACACTGTCATATAAAATTAAGAAAATTAGTTAATTACAAGAATTATGCTGTTTCACAATGATAATAGCGTGTTACTTATGAGTTCTTGATTCAATTAATATAAAAAGAAAAACATAAATAATCAGGAAATGAGTACTTACAGATCTTAAATAAAATATTCAAGTACAAAATTTACATATGCTTTTATAATGAGTTTATGTAACTTATGATGACTGCGCAGAAGTCTAATAAAACTTACTTTATATAATTAATGTTAATAACAATTTCAGATTCAAGGTTGAAGGCTTTAAAAGGAGGCAAATCTAAGCGTGACCTTATTAATTCATTATCTGTTGCAAAGGAAGATTGCATCGCTAGATTGATTACTGCTGGAGAAAATTTAGAAACTTCTGAAGAACTTGAGCTTGCTGCAAATCCACTTATAAGGCACATTGCTCCTCATTTACAAGTAAGAAATCAAGTAAATTTGTAAAATAATTTAGTATGTTCTATTTATTGTGTATATTATTCTCAAATAAAATTCATTATCTGTAGGCACTGACTGCTAGTGAATTAGTACACTTATTAAAAGCTGATGTATTGCAATCTGTGGTAAATGAACAAAATAATCAATCTTCAGAAAACGAAGACAGTGAGAGTAAATCAACAGACAGCCAATCAGATATTCAAACATTAGATAGCAACGGATTATAATTAAATACACAACTATTATGTTTTCTGGAAAAGTATTTCTGTTAGTAACTGGAGCCAGTCAAGGAATTGGTAGAAAAATTGCTGAAACACTTGGTTCATCTTTAGGAAGTGGCTCACAAATTTTGTTATTAGCAAGAAATGCAGATAATTTAAAGAAAACCGCTAGTAAATTACCTAACACAGTTACTGTTAATTTTAAAAGTGTGGATTTAAGTACAGCTACTGCTCAAGAGCTTGAAGGTAACTTATAAAATATTTAAAAAATGCAATATTTATTTATTTATTTATTTGTATAAAATATATTTATATTTAAGACAACATATTTCTAATTCTAGCTATTATCATTGAATCTTTGAGTAATAATGGTGCAAAGCAATTTGATGAAGCAGTAATTGTACACAATGCTGGATCTGTTGGCGATGTTTCAAAATATACAATTGAAATGACAGATTTTGATGTTTGGCGAAAATATTACGATTTGAATGTATTTTCACCAGCTGTATTAAATGGTGTATTTATGAAATTATTTAGTGATAAAAATATTAAAAAACATGTTATCAATATAACTTCTTTATGTGGAATATCACCAATGAAATCAGTTGGATATTACTGTTCAGGAAAAGCAGCAAGAGAAATGATTTTCAAGGTTGGTAAAATTATTAATCATTTTTTATTTTAATAATGTAAAAAATAAAGTAGTTACAGCTATAAATTTACAATAGATTTTCGATTTTCTCAATAGAGAATTTTATTTAAAAATTATATCAATTCCTAAGAATATCACCAATTTGTGCACCTTTAATTGCAAATATATTTACATTTTATAATTTCTTTCATTTAGGTGTTTGCTGAAGAATATCCAGACGTTAATGTTTTAAATTATTCACCTGGACCAGTAGAAACAGATATGCTGAAAACAATATCCAATAATCTTGGGGACAAAGATGTAAAAGCAAATTTTCAAGAAATAATAAAAAATAAGAAGGCATTAACAACAGAGCAAACCGTAAATCGTTTCATCGAAGTTCTTACACAAAGAAAATACAAATCTGGCGATCATGTGGATTATTATGATGAAATATGAATAAAATATTGCTTTCTACTAAATGTTGCAACGTTAATAAAAAAAATTACTTATTAACTTATTATCGTGAATCATTTTCATTTCACATAATGCTCTCACGAACTTGGCGAATGTGCGCAACAAATCATGCGAAAAAGAGCATAAAGTATACTAAGGATCCAATTACGATGCACAATAACATACGGAACAAGTACACAGTACACAGTACAAGTACAAGTACAAGTACACAGTATAAGTTGAGCGGCAGCTTTCAATGCGCGAGTTGTCGATTAATTCGAAGTTTCAGTTCTGTAATTTTATTTTCCTTTGAAAATTTATTTATTGGTCCTATGTAAATTACGGACCTTTTGCAACTTTTGCGATTATCCCTTAATACTACATACATACTACTCATATTTCGTATTATTCGAATTTTATTTTATAAAATTTAAAAAATCTTCTAAAACATTATTTCATAACGTAATATATAAAATGTATACATAATTAAAATGGTATACAAATATTAATCACAGATTTGTAAAGGCTTTTCAATAATATACAAATATTTTTTATAAAATTGTTATGCTGAAAATTTTTTTTTAGCATGTCTTAAGGACAAGTGAAATTAAATTTTTAAAAGTAATTACATATGATATGTAACATTCTCGTGAAATTAAAGCAGCTATTTATATTAAATAATTTAGATACCTTTCAAAATTAAAATCACATAAAAAAATATATACGAAATATATATATATATATATACAACTTCAATTGAACAAAATCAATATTTAAATAAATAAAATTTGGAATCATTCTCAAAAAATTTCGATTAATTTTGTAATTTACATATGCTAAATGTTTATGCAACATTTAGGGCACCATGTAAATACTTGTTAATTTGTTTCTGAGGTAAATGGTGTGTACTGCGTATCCTGGAATTTTCTCCATCGTATTTCAATGACTATTCCAAGTAGTATAATAAAAAGTGGTATGGCTGCTGAGAGGAACCATACTGAACAAGGATATTCAATTTCACCTTTATATAGTGAATGCATGTAAATATACAAATATAATGGTGTTGTAGCGAATGGAACTATCATTTCCATTATTGTCGTTAATGAAAAAGCTTTACCTAATTTTAATATAAAAAAATCTTTTTAAATAGTTGTTACAATATTGATTGTCATATATAAATTCTGAAATTACTTACCAACATCTTCTTGAGGAACTGATTTTGAAATAATAGCTCTAATTGCTGGAACTGTAGCAGAACCAAACATCCCAATACTTGAAGAAAGATACATTTGCCATGGAAGTGTGACAAAGGCCTTGAAAAAGTTACCAGCACTAATTGACAAACATGATATTACAATTATTACTAGGTCAGGTAAATCTGAAAATACAACGTAATTAATATCTTAATCAATCTTTAAGTATTTATAAAGTTTATGTGAATATAATTTAATATTTACGTAAACAAGATCTAACTAATTTTATAAGAAATAACATTCCAGCTATAGCAATCATAATATGAACTCCTGAATAGACAGAGTATTTTGAAACATCCCAGCCTAATTTTGAGCTAGCAAAAAGAAAACCAATTGATGTATTTCCTTCCATTATAACAACGTGTAGGGCAATAGCTAAGATGCAGGACCACACTAAGCACCTATCAAACCCTTCTCTTTTCCGACTAACTGCAAAAACTAGTTCTTTCACTAATGAAAAATCAAAAATACTCTTCAAAGTTCGCTGAAAGATATAATAAATTAATGTAAAATTATTCTATTAGCTTTAAACCATAAAATAATGATTACCAATTAATTTTCATTGATTTAAATTTATAATAGGAAAATATCAGATACATGAAACAAACCTCATTATTATTTGTAATGGTTTCTTTTACAGCAAATACAGCATATAGTACTGCAAAAAGGCAGATTGCACCTGATATTGAAAATAGTACTGTATATCCAAAATTTTTAAATACAACAGGCCCAATAAATATTCCTAAGACAAGTCCAATAAACAGTGTTGTTTCTATACATGCCAGATGCCATGTCCTGTTTTCCTTATCAGTCACATCAGAGATATAGCAAAAGAATGTCAATAGGATAGCAGGAAATCCACCTAAAATTGACTTAGGAATACTTGGTAATAAAAACCAGTAAGGATTGATATTAAGTGTACTGAGTATGGCCATTCCAAGGTAGTACAAAAACATGCCTAAAAAATAAGTTTATAAGTTACTCCAATATTAAGGAAAGTAAATTTTCATTTGTGCAACATTCAGAATTTCTGTAAAAAATTAAATACCTGTGAACGGAATGACAAGAAGTGGTTTTCTACCATTTTTATCACTCCAAGGACCAAGAAAGAGGGACAGTATAGACGGAAAGATTATTTCGATGCACGAGCTTAATACAAAAAAGACACCGGTATGTGGTTGCACTAATTTCTCTATTCTCATAGCCTCCTTACTGCTACTATCCTCATGTAAAATATTGCACTCGCTGACATTAAATCCTGCCGTTGTTTTGCACGTCTGATAAACGACAAGATCAGTTATCACATTATCTATAAAAAAAGAAAAGAACATTAAAAAGTCAGTCTGAAGAGAAACGAAAACAAAAAAACTCCCTAGTCATGCATACAATAAACATTATATAAACATTTACAGGTAATTATGCTCACCCGACAAGGAACTCGTAAATGATAAGGCAAACGCCAGCGGCTCCATAGCAGCTAACCACCTCCATCCTGTAATAGACGGAGTAGTATCCATTGTGGGGCAGCGACGGAGTTTTTTTTACAATCGCTACCGACTATCAAAATGTGTATGCCCAAAGGCAGCGAAGAGGGGCCCGAACCTGGCGTTTTGGAGCTGAGCGCGAGGAACATCGGAGCTCGGCTGCAGCCCGCGAGAGACTTCGCCGCGCAATGAGCCCAGGGTCGTTTGAAAAAAAGTGACAGGTACAGCTGCGCGCCGTCACTGCCGCGCGGAATCACTGCTTCGGCGTCCGTCGAGCGATTTTCTGGCTATCATACTTATAATTGCGCAGCTCGCTCCTCTTTGTTCGGCTTGCGTCATGGATCCTGCGGAGAGACCGCATCCGCTGCTCTATGCCCAACTGCAGCAACACAAGCGGCTATCTGTTGTTGATTTAATTAAATTAGCGGATCGGGACTTACGGTAGTTGAATACAACTATGATGATTACTAATTATTGTAGCCGGTAAGAAAATCGCGGCTTTGATCGTCTGAGCTGCTCCGACGGTGTGTTTTGCTTTTTGCGTGTATGTATACACAGTTGCACTTGGCAGCTGGCCTGGTTTTTATGCGTTTGTGTGAAGTTAGTCGGAGAATTTAAATAAAACAAAAAAAAAACATGCGCACACACTCACGCAATGACGCACTGCACGCGTGCGGGCAACGTCATGCTGCCATATCCTAGCAGAAGCCATGCGTTATAATTAAGAGTCATAGTATAACAAATAACAATAAGGAGACTATATATGATAAATTTCACTGAAAGTCGAACGATGCATTTGCATATTTATTAGGTATTTCAATTTTTAATTGGATCACCAAAAAGGTTAATTCAATGAGATACTGTCGCTGGATGCTTTACAAACTTTTTAAGTACCGCAAGTGTCATTTAAATCAAGTACTTTATATTATATGTATCTTCGTTTTATTATGGTTATACTTATTATTTTTAAATTTATTTTTTAAAAGAAGTTTATGAGAATATAATAATCTACTTTTGTTTGCGAAATCATATATCTTTACTTTGGAATTCTTTAATAACATAGTAAAATGACTAATCATTTCCTTTGAAGTATATTATGTAAGTTTATTACGATCTTTTATTGTATATGTCAATTTGACAAAAGAACATAATTTTATGTACGTACTTATTACTTTTATGTACGAGCTTACAGTGTAGCTTAATAAAGTAAAAAAATAAAAATTGAATTATCTTTTTGTAAACTAAACAAAAATAATTTGTGAAAACAAAGAGCAAGTACATATTGTTAATAATGTATTTACTTAGTTTAATTTATCTTATTTATAATATTGAAGACATCCTGTATTCAACAGCTGATAACAAAAATTATTTAAATTCTCTAAAGGATTAATATTTATTTTTCAATTTTCAGATTCCAAATGGAGTTTGCCACATGACATCATTAGAGAATGATGGTCGTCCTCCTACACCATCAGAAAAAGATTGCTGTGGAAATGGTTGCAACCCTTGTATTTTTGATATTCACAAGAAATTGCTAGAAGAATGGGAAAAGAATAAATTAAAAAGGCTAAATTTGCTATCTGACAAGAATTACTTATCAGTTATTAAATACAATAGATTTATAGTTAAAGATGTCCAAAAAGCATCGGAAGATTCTATTTTAGTTGAAGTTAATATTGGCTCAGGTAATCAGAAGTTATAATAAGCTTAAAATATAAAAAATTTTAATTTAATTTTCAATTAATTCGAAATACTTTAATTGCAGATGATGAAAGTGACATTCTTTCTTTGAATCCAGCCCAGCATGTTATAATGAAGTTAACTTCTGTATCAAAACCATACACTCCTATTTCATGGGATTATCAAACTATGAAACTATTAATAAAACTTTATCCCAATGGAAAAGCATCTTCTTATATAAGACAGTTAAATATAAATGATGAGGTTTTCATCAGAGGGCCATATGGAGAATTTAAATACTTGCAAAATAGGTAATACTCGTTTTCGTTTTATTGAAATATCAGAGAAGTTTATGTTATTTAGTATTTTCAATCTAAAAAAAAAAATGATTGCAGTTATGCTAATATTCTCATGTTCAGTATTGGATCTGGAATAGCTGCTGTTTATCCTTTAGCAGCTTCTATAGTGGAGGACGAATTAGAAGAATCCAGAATAATCATGATGTTAGGATTTCAATCAACTGCTCATCTACCATTAAAAACAGAATTACGACTTTTAACAGATTATTGGAATTTTGAGTGTACATTATATTTGTCGCAAAAAAGTATGTTTGCAGATTCCATGGATATTACTGGTTTAACAATTGTAAATAGTCGTCTTGATGAAAAAATAATCATTGAAAAATTAGACTCATATTCATCTGAAACAACTTTAATTTTGATATGTGGTACTTTAGAATTTAATGATACTCTGGAAAAAATCGTTAACCAGAAACAATTTTTACATTACCATATATTTAGATGACACTTGAATAAATGTTTTATTTACTTGTTATCTAATTATTGTCTATAAAAAATTTTAATCGCAACAGTTGTAGAAAAATCATCTTCAATACTGATTTAATCAACACTGATACAGTATTACTAATATCCTAGTACTAACAATGATAAAAAGACACAAGTAAACAATTCTACTTCTTTGATACTTTATAAATAACGCGATTTAAAGAAGTTGTAGATTAAATGGGACTCTCAGGTATTCTTTACACAGTGTTATATAAAATTCACACGCAGAATGACAAAGCCTGTAGAATTCAATCAGTTAAAAATCTTTAAAAGTTCTCTTCATTTTATTTTACATTTAATTAACTTTGTAAAATATAAAAAATTGCACCTATTCTACCATCTACAAATCATAATAAATAAAAATTGTGTATAAATAAATATTAACATAAGTAACAAAGTAGTAGTATACTCTTATGTACAAAATTTGGATTTATCGTTGCATTGCTCGTACTTGTTCAGTCACTTCTTCTAATTTAGACGAGCTTTCATCTACAGCATTCATTTGATATTCTAAATGAGTTGCCAGCAAAGATAATTTTTTCAAATTAGCTTCTGCGTTTTCAAGAACTGCTTCCTGTTGTGTAAAATTTTTTGCTGACTGCATTAATATCTGTAAATTATTGGAAAGGTTACCAATCAAAAAAAGTATTGGAGTCTTACTTAAAATGGAATACAAAATTTACAAAATTTCAACGCATAAAGCTATTACCTCACTGCTCTTGGACCCTCTCTGGATTTGTCTTGAAAGTGATGCTATATTATTTATATTTACTTGAACTCTATCAGCAAGTCGCATTTTAGACTCTACGAATAAGCTACGAGCGCTAGTACTTGAAGCAGATGTCATCTTTAATGAAAACTTCTACTTTTTCAGCAGTTACCAATGTACAGTTAATTGTATCAATTCAATTTAATTTAATCATATTTAGATGTTGAAGGTCCTTTAAATTTGAAGTGCCAACAATAAGTACTATGTATCATCTTTTCCTTCTTCTAATATTAATTAATTCGTCTATCTTTTAAAAATTCAGGATAATAAATGTTCAATTACATATTTTTTATGTGTTGCTTATCTTTCGTACGTCAATTACAGTAGCTATTAGTAAACAATAATAAACTGACGAATTTCCGGGATCCGCCATATATTGATAAAATCACCGCGCATGCGCATCGTTGATCAATTTAAAAAATTTATGATCAAGTATATAATAGTGAATAATATTTAAACGAAAAAGTGTTCGCAATTTAAATCTGAAATTTTATTCATTTTTTTTTTCAATTTTAAATGATTAAGTGTGTTTGATGAATATAAATTATGTGAAATTCGTGTATATTTATAATTCATGTTGTATAATAAATCTGTTTATTTCCATTTCACAAAATATATAATCGAAAGTCGTGAAAAACTTGATATTTTACAAATTAATTGAAATATTTAAAAAACAATCGTGCAGTTCTAATCTTATTCTAAAAATCTTATATAAGCATAAAGACAACTCTTAAAATCGATTTTAATCTTATAAAATATAATAAAATAGGTACATCGGCTACATTGCAGTTTCATTGTTAAAAATTTTTTCCTTTTAATTGCTAGATAGAGATTATTTCATCTCTCTTACAAAGCGAATTCATCAATTTTCCAATTTAAATTTAAACGTGAGATACAAAAGAGAAGGTTTACAGATCCTTCACTCTTACATACAAAGGGAATCATAAGGAACATTTACATTTAAAGATTATGACGGATAAAGAATGTCATAATGGCCAGGTCTATATAACAAATGAACCGACGGGGTAGATCCCTCTGGAAAATCGTGAGCTTTTACTTCATGGCCAGCACCCCTGTCCATGTATCTCACTCGTACTCCTGTATTTAAAGCGGTACTCATAGCAATAATATGAATGTGATCAGATTCTTTGAACATAGGTTCTACTTCCTGAAAAATGAGTTTAGATTCAATTTACTAGAAAGAATCAAGGTGATGGTCTAATTAACATTTATGATTTTTGTAACTATAATGTTATTACTATTTCCAATTGAAATTAATAACTTAATAAAAAAAATAATATATAAAGTGCTATAATTCTGTTTGATTTGCAATACTATACTAACCTGGTGGCAAAATTCTTTTACAGTACGATCACCTTCAATAAAATGTTGATAAAATTCAGCTTCTCTTTGAAGCTGACCTGAAGTTATTAGCCTAAGGTACACTACAACGTGATCTGAATATTCTTGATTATTGAAAAGATTGTGGAGTTCATTGTGACTATTTTCTCCACCTCCACGAACTCTATCAATAACTTCCATAAACTGCAAAAATTTAATTTAAGAATTTAATATTCAATCAAATTGTGCATAAATTATATTAATTAGACAAATTTATATTAATTAAACAAAGTATTGTGTACAACAAATGATTACTTACAGTATCATGGAAGTCTTCTACAGTAAATTCAGGAAATCCTAACTCTACTAATCCATCTTTACTTTTACGTGCTAATTCTCTGAATTTCTCAAATTCCTCTTTATTATTTATAAGTTTTTCTAAATAAGCGTAGCTAAAGGCTCGAAAAAAGCAATTGCCGTCGGGCCTTGTTCTTCTAAAGAAAGAATATTTTTGTGCTAAAATTTTTGCTTTCGACAAGTACACTAAATCTTCCGTATATTCACTCTCTAATGCTTTTAATGATTCCTTCTCACCAACTAAAGATATTGTCTCTTGTATCTGCGGAAACGAAAAAAAAAAGTAAAGCGAATTTAATAAGCATGAAAAATCAATAATAAATTTGTATTTAATTATAGACTTAGTAGGACTTTCTGATTTTATATTAAAAGGACCTTGCTCTTGACATTTAAACGGAAACAAAATAACAATAACCTCTTTTTCAATACGTCTTTGTTGTTGAAGGATAAGTTCATCTTGATTGACGTCTGCAATGAAACAATTGTTATGCATCTCGATTCAATAAAAAGCGTTTCACTGGGCATAGGTAAAAAAGAAAACAAACCTGTATTTTCGGCTGGTTTCGCTTGTACTGTTTGGTCTCCCATAATATAGTTATGCGGTGAAAGTGCTTGCAGAAAATAATAACTAACCGAAAACAAAACCGATTAGTGCGTTATACACCGCTGCGAAAACTAAAGCAATATATGTGTTGATCCTACAACTGTGAACTGTAGAGCGTGGCCACTGGCCAGCCGTGGGGGCGCTTTCTCAAATTATCAGACACCTACAGATGGCAACAGAGCCAAACTTGCAAATTAATATATTCGCCAATTTTAAGGCGGTTCCGATGCTATTTCAAAATAAAAATTAAAAAATGTTGAAATATTTAAATTTTTTTATAGGATAATGTAATTTACTTGAATTTTATCGTATTTTAACCTACCTCTATATTAAAAATCTAGATCTTGTTATTAAATTTTGAAAAACAATTAGATAGTTAAACGGATTGTTAATTAATATAATAAATACATTTGTGTCGTAAGCAATAAACAGCAAGTTTTATGAATATCATTTTTTATTAGATATAAAAGTTAAATCACAATGCTCTCTCATTTCTCATAAGGAACCCAAATCTTTTCAGATTACATTTAGAATGTAATATAATCAAATTTTTTTGATTCTTTTTGGAAACAATCATTTTGCAGACTATTATCAATGTCTCATTTCCCTTTTCAAGATTTGTCAAAATAAAATCTTTGATAACAAATTTATTGCATATCCATATTGACTTACGATTATCGATAGTTTTTTCACATAATGATAAGTAATTCTGGTTAAAATTAACTCCTTTCGTGTTTGTTATCGAAAATTTCCATGTTATTATAGTTATATCATCAAAATGAATGAAACATAATAGTTTAATAGACAAATTCTTTGTCTTCCAGATTAGTACCATTAGGAAATAGGTATTGGTAAATTGACCAATTTTTATCACATTTATCAGCAGGTATACAGTTGCACTTTATATCGTTTGAAATTCTGCCTGAGGAGATGGACTCTCCTACAGGTACATTACTACTGTGAAATAAGAAATTGGAGATAGTCCACTGAATTCAGTATGGACTATCTCCGATTTCTTATTGTACATCAGGATGTTCTTTGTCAATAAACATATTTTTTTTCTTTTTGCAATTGTAAATGAAAATAGGATAATTGAATAATGAAAAGTCAGAGCTTTCTGTTTTGTAAGATATATATTTTAAAAAACTGTAATTTATTCGTTCTCCTCAGAACGAAGACGAGCATTAGCATTTGTCACTCGGATAGACAATTGCTGTGCACGTTCAACAATCGACTTGCGCTTCTTGCTGCTAACAGCGTGAGCAATTTCTGCACAGAATTTACGGTTTTGCATCATTAGGACTTCTAATTCCTGTAAAAAAAATTATAAAATTTATTAACATTCATAGAAAAATATACTCCTTTGTAAATAGATTAGAGTAAAATATAAAAAAAATGGAATTTCTTTTTTTATTCTGGCAAAATTACCCTTATGCAAAACAGTTAAGGAATTGAATATATGACAAATTGATTTTTAAAATTCAAGATTTAAGTTTTAAATAAATATTTTATAAGTTAGTCTAAGATTCTAATAACTTCACAGTTATTAAAAATTTAAGTATACAACTATATTAATTTACTGAAGAGCTTTTTAATGATATGATCAGTTTAAAAATCTAGTCTATAAAAATACACATTTCTATCTTTTTTTTATGTCTTGTATTTGTTATTTTTATTAATTGAATTTGTTAAAAATATAAATTCTTACTACTTTAAAATATGCCTCTAAATTATAACTAACTAAGAAGAAAAATAGAAGCCTCCTAAACAGTATTTGCACTTATGGCAATTATAAATTTTCAATCTTTTTTTTTAAAGCAAATTTATTAAATTTTTATAGCTTACTTTGACATTGTGTACGAGGACCTTGCGGAATCCAGTTGGGAGCATGTGACGAGTCTTCTTGTTGCTACCATAACCAATGTTGGGCATAAGGTACTGGCCCTTGAAACGCCTACGAACTCTGTTGTCAATACCCTTGGGCTTCCTCCAGTTACGCTAAAAATATATTTCAATTAGAAACTCTCAACTTTACACATGTCACCTTAATTGCTGCGGTTATTAAATCGATTCAATTCAATAATAGAAAATTATATACAAGGTTATGTTTTCAAATTATTAGGATAATACCTTTAGTTTGTCATATCGGTCACTCTGGTGCCTAATGAACTTCTTTGTTCTCTTCTTAACGATTTTGGGCCTATACACTGGTCGGATCGACATGTTGCTTATGCTTTGTTAAGCAACTGAAACAAAAAAGCAATAAAACTTAACAACACTGCACGTTGAGAGTCGTCACTTAACCTCTATCATCGAGCACAAAAATAAATATATTTAAAGTCATTTTTTTCAAAAATATAATTCTGAGCACAAAGAAAAAGGCTTTATTTATCTACAGAATGTTTAATTATTGTCTTATTTTGCATGATTATTCGAAAAATCACAGATTTTTTAATGGATCACGTACCGTCCAAAAGAGATATACAAGCGAAAAGATAGGTTTCTGTCGCGGTTCCCCTTCCCTCAAAACGTGGCCTAAAGGCTGATACGCAAGGTAATAATTGATCGAGCGTGTTATATCCTGAATCATAAACAAGCTATAAAGATGCGGTCACGATTCTTGATGCGGTTCGCGTTCGTGAATCTTAAATCAAAATAGGGAACGGGTTTACGCCGCGGGATAATTTG